>WHWC01000104.1:0-206061 GCA_019426215.1 Buddleja alternifolia | reverse complement strand
TTGAAATTTCGTTAGCAAGTCGAGAATGGTTCACACATTGTGTATTAAAATTGAGAGGTTTGTACGAAAATAAATAATTGGTGATGTAGGACATTTGGATCCTTGATTTTTGAGACGCGTGATCAATGTATGTGGTTGACAAAATACCTTTATGCTAAATTCTTATGTTAATTTAGAATTTTTTGCAATAGGTGCTTAGATTATTTATTTATTTATTATTATTATTATTATTATTATTATTATTTTGAATTAGCAAGTTTGAATAGAGAGGAATTCGTATTTATGAGGTTCCTACATCAATCATTATGATTTGAGGAAACATAAGGTAACTGTTCTATAGAAATAGGATCCTTTTCATGCTCTTCTAAAGTAGTTTTTGAAGTATGCTAGACTAAAATATTTAAGTAATATTGCGATCACATATAATTCAAAATAAAACAGGGGAATGTTTTTTGATTATTCTAGACTTTAGGGTTTTAGTACTATATGGCAATTGTTTTTAAATTTTGCAAGTTTTGTTAAATGTTTTTTAGTTTATTATTGCTATGACATGTAGTGAAATTTTGAGAATTTTTTATTCCCATTAGGTTACTTAATGTAGTTTCGGCTTTTTAACTTAAAATTGAAGGGAGCCTTAATTATTGTTGAATAAGTAATTCAATTAAAAATTTAAACGAGGAGGTGTCCATATCAATCTATCAAACATGAGGAGTGTTGATATCAAATGTTTATAGTTCAAGGCACAATTTTTTCAATTATAATATTATCTTTCTCTCATTTAATTTTATTTCCTCAAAAAAAGATATCTACTCCAACATTAAATTTTGAAATAATAAATTTAATTTAATTTTCTCAAAAAGAGATATCGACTCCAACATTAAATTTTGAAATAATTTTACAAGAATCAGATGTCCACGTGCAACGCACGTACTTTCTGCTAGTATATTAAACACACTAAATTTCATGCACCAACTATCTTGCAATAAGAGATATCTTGCAATAGGAGATGTAATATGAGTTGCAATAAAAGCTTGTATTCGCAATACTCGTTGATTGTTCCGTTAATTTTCAAACATCATGAACGGTTTGGTAAGAAATATCCGAAAATATATGTTGTATAGAGCATATTACATACCATATTTGTGAACAATATAATCCGTGAATGGGTCAACTCGTTGCGCAATATGATGGGAGAGAGTAATTGGTTTGGACCATGCTTGAGTGATGTGCTTAATGTACTGTTTCGTGTCTCCTATAAAGGGCTTGTATGGGGTACCCTTAATTCCTTGCTGTTTTAAGCTTTTCTCTACCCTTTTCGGCCTCCACCATATAAATTCACAAACTTTCACACTCAAATAGCTCAAAACAAAAAATAAAGAGATTATTGGGATATGGAATTTGAGATCTTCCATTAGTATTGTTGGATTTGGTAAACAACCATGGGGATATATTGACGATTTTATATGGAATACCATGGCAAAAATTTAGTCAAATGGTTGGAGGTCTTTTTAATTATATTAATGAATTTAGTCAATAAAGTGTAGTTTTTTCTTTTTTCTTTTTAATTTCTTTTGCTTGAATTCTTGTCGTGCAAGATAAGACACAATAAAAAAAGACCTGCATAGAATAGCATCTTCTTGATGAGGTCATTTTGTTGATTTTCAAGGTTGTAATTCAGATAAATTATTTCAATTAAAACAAAGACAAAAATATCAGTACATATTAATCGAATTAATAGACTTTTCTATTAAGATATGGAGAATTATTATTAAATACTACAGTAAAAAATATAATCTTGTTGATGTGCATGAAGACATAAATCAGTTAAGAAGATTATTAATTATCTTTAATATATTATTGAGGGTAAAATACACTTTGCCCTATGAACTATAGACCTCGAAACAAATATCCTCAGGACTGTAAGAAAATACACTTACCCCCTTCCATATTATAGAATTGCCTTAATTACCCTTCACCATTATTCTTTTTATTTTTATCATTTCTCCACCATTTTTTTCTTTTTCAATTTTTTTATACATATATTAGATAAAGTTTACCCACTACATCAATATTTATTACTTAAAATAATAATTAAAAGTATATTTAGTACTGCAGTTAAATTAATTTGTTGACAACACACTATATTAATATTTGACAAAATTCAACTAATGCATCGACACAAAATTAAATTATTTCAAATAGATATTTATAATCCTTTATGTTTATATAGATAATATATATGTATCTTTAATACCTTAATCTAGTACAGTATATGTCAGAATGAAGTCAAATATATTACAGTAAACTAGAGTATTAAAAATACATAAATATGTTGTCAAAATATGACGTGTTTGAATTCAATTAATTCGGACATATATTATAGTACATTAGAATATTAAAAGTGCATATATGTATGGATAATTACACTAGGTACCCCAGAGGTAACCCTCTAATTTAATAATTTACATGTAACACCATGTAGTTCCATTTAATGATATAAAGTTGGATGAAAAACATAAATTGACCTAAATGCCCTTACGAAAACCTATAAAAAAAAGAAAACTAAAACCATAAATATCTTTGAGGGTAAATGACCTTTTTACCGCGCTCTAAGTCATTTAAACACATTTACCTCGTTGAGCGGTCTCTTTTTGCAACTGGCAGTTCGTCTTGAAGCAAGGCGATGGGAAGTGTATTTTTTAATAGTTTAGGTTCAGGGCAAAGTGTATTTTTCCCACACTGACAAACTTTTCTTTGTTCAAAAGGAAAACAAAAGAAGGTCAACTTGAATATTATTATAATATGTCATTTTCATGTTATCTTGTTGTTCAAGTAGAACTGCTGTGTAGATGAAACATTTGCTGCTTTTGCCTTGCAGATCAATTCCACACTTATTATTTTTATTCCAGAAGTTCATCAAAAGGAGAAATTGTCAGGCATGGGCCCTAAAATTTAATTATTTAATGTATTTATAATGAATAAATAAATTATATATTATAAGTTATGAATATTATTAAAATGTCCTATGAGATAGCATGGTCCATAATTACATATGAGAATTTAAATAGAAGTGATGTTCCAGGAAAGACTTGGATTGCGTATATCATATGTTATTATAAATGGGTTACAGTCGCTGATAAGAATAGACGTCTTATCTGCTAAAAACTACAATATGCTATATGCGATGATTTGTCTGAATTATGGGAATAGGAATTCCATATATAGTATATTCGTGTAAATTAAAAAGATTGAAACATTGAACCGGACCAATCAAATTAGTTATTTTGACTACTATCGAAAATAAATAATTTGGTAGTCAAAATAACTAATTTGGAACAATAACTCTTAATCCTATGATTGTCGTGGACTAATGCATCTAGTGTACAGTGCTTTGATGTATTTAGAAGTGAGGTCTTCGGTGGCAAATATACTTTATACATTGGATAATGACATAAAAATGTGATTGGAAAAGACATTCATGTGGAATCTATAATCTTCATGAGAGATAAGATATATCTCCTATAATGGATTTGCAATATTCAATTTTTCTAAAACTTTGGCCAAAGTATTTCAAGTGAGTGTCATTGAAATTACATGAAAAATAGTTTTTTTATTTAAAAAGTTGATAAGAAGCAAATTGAGTATTATAGGATAAGATGTGAAAAAATAAAATGATAGTAGTATTAATTTTATTTTTCACGGATATTTTCTAAAAGAGTTAATGAAATATTTCTTTGCGAATGAATGAGAACTCAAGAATAAATTGAAGTTAACTTTAGAGTGAAACAATATTTATTTTGTGAAATTAAATATTGTTAAGTGGTATTAAATATTATCATGTGATGATAATTTGATTTAATCTAGTTGGAGCTAAAATTAATTTTCCTTAAGGTCCCTTCGCAAGCCTCAAATTGAAACTCTACGAATAAATGCTAAAGAATCCATTAGATGGATAAGTTTGAACTTAGATGGAAATTAATGTGGGAAATATCTTTGGAAAAAGATATTTAATTAAATAGTGATTTAATTGAATAGCAATTGATTAAAAAAAAAGGAAAAAGAAATAAATAATAAAAAAAAGGTGCTAGCGCGTGCGCTACACCCGCGCGTCAGCGCAGAAGCAAATGCGATGCCAGCTGGCGCATGCTCCACATGCGCGCCTGCGCGTGCAACGCATGTGCCCCTATAGCTGGCACCAGGAGTTTTCTTTTTTTCTTTTTACCCACTTGGTTCTTTTTCTTTCCTTTTCATCCCACATAGAATTTTAACACGGTTTTTCATCCCACATTGATGAAATATTAGTTCATCAATTTGAGTCCCTATATAAAGGGATCTCATAGGAAGTCCAAAATATATATAACAAAAAGCAAGTAGTTCTTGTATAATTTTACTACGAGAACAAGCTAGCTTTAAGAAAATAAAATTCCTCTTAAGGAGTTTTATTTGAGCAGTATTTTTTTTGGGAGCCCACACTCGCTGAGTTTGTTGAGGCATTGCGAAGAATGCTTTGCGGTGAACGAGCTCCGATTCCTTCAAGAAGAAGGAGTATTTACGGTTGAGGTGATTTCTATCGGCAAGTTCTAATCTTCGGTGTAAGGTTTGTTTTCTTCGTTTTTCAATTGTTATTGTTTTTTTTTATAGTTATGCAATTATTAGTTTTAATAAAAGCGTTTAATAATGTAGTCTTTTAATTGTTAGCTATAAATATGCAATAATAATTATTAATTAAAGTGGTTAATTAATTGCTTTAGCCATAGTATGTATGCTTTAATTTTTTATGATGTCATGCATGTGCGCATAAGAGCTAGGTCTCTTTTTTAATTCCGCTGCATACCAATTTGGGATTAATTTTGAATTCATTTCCCAACAACTGGTATCAAAGCTAGGGCTCTTGATACATACATGTGAGACATGTTGCATGATTGCATGTTTAAAATTAAATGATACTATGAAATTTTATGGAATTAGATTGTAGATATTAATTCTTTTAACATGTATTATTTTTGTTATGGTTGAAGCATGCTTATTTTGATTAGATCAATTGTTTAAAAGCATGAACTCATGTTTATAACATTAATATATTTATTTATATTCAACATGATAGATATGATGTAATCAAATGTTTTATTTAAATTGTTTAAATAAAATATTGAATATTTTATGCCAATCATATATTTAAATTATTGTGATATGATGATTGAGTGGGAGTAAGATGCAAGAGTTGAATCTTGATACTCCATGAGCATGAGATACCGTTGTTCAAATTGTTTGAAAGCTCATTGTTAACATGTTTAAATGTATTCAAGCATGATTATTTGATGTGATCAAATTGTTTAAAGTCTTTAAATGCATGAATACATGCTTATAGAATATGATTCTAAATCAATGCCTTTAATATGTATTATTTGATAGTACTTGAGTATGCTTATTTGATAAAATCAAATTGTTTAAATAGTTAAAAATGCATACATATATTATTAAAACATTAGTATGTGTAATTGTATTCAACATGAGAAAATTGATGTGATCAAGTGTATTATTTAAATTGTTGAAACATAATTTGAATAGATGATGTCAAATTGCTTTTGACATGATAGTTGAGTGGGAGTATTTTTTTCAAAATGAGGAGAAACGTTTTGATGAGATCATATAATTCAAATAGTTGAATTTTTTCTCTTTAATTAAATTTCTTAGAAATTCTAATTTGATTAGTATTCATTATTTATTTAATTATGCCAATGTATTCATTATATGATAATGAAAAATCTACGAGTTTTGAAATATCAAGTGGGAGCGAGATTCAAGAGTTGAATTCTCATGGCTTCCATTACTGGTCTAACGGTGTAGCAAGTGAATATTATTCCCTGAGGAAGGTATTCACTCAGGGTTACAAGATTAAATCCTTGATGGGTAGATGGAAGTATGCGTAAACGAGTGCGATCATGCTGCCGTGGAGTATCTCGAATATCATATGAATATTTAAGTAATGGTATACACTTGATTGAGAAAACATATTAGCGTCCCCGAGGAGCTCTGTTATGTCATCCCAAAGTCTAAAGATTAATATGGTGGGTTAATGATGTTTAGTAAGCGTTACAAGAGAAAAATATATTAACTGAGAAATGTTCTTGCCTTGACTTATTATATTTTTCGGTCCTGCCGCCAGGAAGGAAAATGTATAAAACTAGGTCATCATTGCATGTACCAAAATTTGGTTTGTGGATCCCATATTTGGTTTTATTGCAAAAGACTCAACTCATAACTTGTTTATAATTTCTTTATTTCATAATTGCATTAGCTAGTCCTTTACAATCGTTTTTCGAGAACATTAGTTCCTAGGGTCTAGATATGTCAAGTAGAATGTGAATCTTGATAGTGTATTTACTTATGGTAGATATAAACTCGTTCATATAGATACATGTTCTTTTAGTTCCAATTGACAATGAATCATTTGTTGCTAACCGTTATGAGTGGTTACCTAAAGTCATTGAGATGACTAAAAGTTATATCCTAACCACTTCGTCAAACATTCTCAAGCATTTTATGCAAGAGATGGTTCTTATGAAAAGATTGTTTTCTCAAGGAGACGTCTAATGGCGGGATTGGACAGTTAAACATGGGTAATGAGTAAGTTTCACATTACCAAGATGTCTTAAGGAATGCTAGATCAATAAACACATCATTAAGATGATGAGTTGTCTGAATAAACTAGAATTCCTTAGTATAGTGCTTGACAGTTAAACCCAGTAGGATATGATCCTAAACTTCCATGCATTGTTCTTTGTGAATTTTATAATTCATTATGAAATAAAAAATGAGATTATATGTTGCACGACTCTATGGAAGAAATGGATGTTGAGAACTAAAGAAAGATGGTACGAGTATGTCAATTAGCAAAAGTAGGGTTGGTGCTTTAGAGTAAAGAATTGATCTTGTATAATGTCTTTATGTACCTTTATTTGTAGAAACGTAATTTTCGTTAATATAGTGAATGATTGGTTCACTAATATTTAAAAGAATAAAAGCTATTCATAATAAATTGTTTATTAGTAAAGGAACTAGGAAATATATTATTTTTGATTTTATTAAACACTCTATTCATAATTCTAGATACAAGTATGTGACTTACCATTACAAAGATAATCTCTAATGACTGACAAAGTGTATGATTAGCAGTAAGTCATATTAATCCTGATATGATCTAAAGACTGATTTATCATGGACTTAAATGTTCATTGGATGTAGAAGGGTCTACCGGTCTGCGAATCATGTTGTGAATGATATAATGACTAAGAGGCCAGCAATTGTGCTGCTAATATTGCTTGAATTGGTTCACACGGATGATTGTGGATCAATTCATGTTTAAGTCAATAGAAATTTTGATTTTTTTCATGTGAGAAGATTACTCAATGCATTTGTATATGTATATGATACATAAGTCTTAAAATGTTGAAGATTTCAAATTGATTAAGACTCTTGTCGAGAATTAATTAGATAAACGTATGAACTCATTTCGATATGATCACAATGATGGATATTTGTTTAAAGAGTTCTTGGATTTCTTAATTGCAAAAGAGGTAAGTTCTCAACTTATTGTACGGGATAACTCTAGTCAAATAGTGTTACAGATAACAAGAAATAGGACATGAGAGAAAATGGTAAGATTAGTTATGTGACTCTTCCCAAGTTCTTTTTGGGATCTGCACTCAAATAGTTGTAACCTATTGTACTTGTTTATAAGTCCGTTCCTGAGACACGTGTGGAACCATTGATTGGGTTAAGCCTGATTTTAAGTTTAAGCACATGTGTTAGGGAAGGATCTTGACAAAGATAAATAAATGACAAAGGTATATTTGTTTGTAGAGTGTCCTAAATAAACAAGGGGTGGTTAATACTATAGTTCAATCATCACGAGTATTTTGTAAAGAACAAATGCTAAGTATCTGGATGATAGACTATTGATTAACCACAAGAGTTAAAATGAACTTGTATTTAAGAGGATGATAGTATGAGATACTACATGTTGACAACCTAGAATAACTGAGAACATAACTGGGACATAGGATGTATCCAATATAATTATTGATTGTGGATCTAATGTACATGAGTGAGCCACAATCTAATGGGAGTATTGTCATTGACAGGACAGATATCTTCAGGAGACCCTAGGGGTGGAACCTGAATATGAATCTGATACTCTTAGCAACAATGTAGCTCTACTAGATATAGATGTTGGCCAATGAGTCAAAGTAACATATGTCTGATAACTTGTAGACGTGCCAAAAGGTATTGAACTCATGAGATGCAAATGAGTCTACAAGAGAAAGAAAGAAGTGGATTGGAAGTAAGAGAACCTCAAAACAAGGATACTGGTGAAGTTTTATATGATAAAACCTTTCAGCCAGTAGTCATGCTTCAATCTAGAATGATACTGTTTTCCATTGTTACTCATTATGATTATGAGTTAAGAGATGGATATGAAGACAATATTCTTGAATGGGCACCTTCAAGAAAGATATTATATGTTACAACTTGATGAACTTTTAGTTGAAAAGTCACGGTGCATAGGATATGCAAACTGAAAGAGTCCATTTATGAACTTAGATAAACATCTATATCATAGAACATCAAAATTACAAGCTATCAAATTTTGACTTTGAAAAATGCCGGATGTACTAAGTGTGTATAAGAGACATCCTGAGAGTTATAATGTTCTTAGTACAATATATGGACAATATCCTAATCATTATGAATGATATAAATTTCATCTGTTGCCAAGTTTTGGTTGTCTTAATTAGATTGATATAGATGACCTAGGTCAAGTTAGCAATGTTCTGAAAAGAACAAAGTGCTAAAGTAATCACATTCTGCATGTATAGGATAATTATGAAGTATAATGTGATGGATTTCAAGAAGGGTTTATCTTTGTTTAAGTAATCTTTCTCAAAAGAAAGAACACATGAGATAGGTACCGCACGCTTTTGTTGTGGATTGTCTTATGTGGTTTGAGTGTTATACAAAGGTCAAATATCTGTTATGCAGTAATAAAGGTCAACATTTATCAATTAAATCTTAAACCGCACTGGGTAGGAGTAAATCATATATTATAGTACTTGAGAAGGACTATATATTATATGATGATCTATCTCAGTGAAGAGTTGGAACCAATTAGTTACACAAGATCATGTATTTATTTAAATAGTGATTCAGATCAATCCACCGACATATGTATTTACCCTTTTTTGTAAGGAATTATTTGTTGGAGAAATGTAAATAATTATGAATTATTCATTTCAACCACACAAGCTAAATAAGTGACGACTTATGAAGTTGCTAAAATAGCTTATTTACTTAAAGAAATTTTTATGAACTAGATGTTATTAGAATTGGACTAATACGAATCACATACCGATGTGGTATTTGGTTATGTAGTTAATTCTAGGTATTCTAGTAGTCATAAGTAAAAGTGTCACATATTAGAGAATATGTAGACTACAATGCGATTGTAGAAACGGAGTTAGTTTCCATGTATAATCTGGCAAATCACTTTTCTAAAAGCATTGGCATAAAAGAGTTTTGTTTATCTAAATGGGACGAGTATGCTGGATATACTGCTAATTGGTATTAAGGGCAAGTGGGAGATTGTTAGGGATGTGACCTAAAATCCAATTATTTAACGTATTTATTATGAATAAACAAATTGTATATTATAAGTTATGAGTATTATTAATATGTCCTATGAGATAGGCATATTCCATAATTACATATGAGAATCCAAATGGAAGTAATATTCCATGAACGACTTGGATAACGTATATCATATGTTATTATAAATGGGTTGTAGTAGTAGTAGGTGATAAGAATGGACGTCTTATCTGCTAAAGACTTCAATATGCTATATTTGATGATTTGTCTTAATCATTGAAATAGGGATTCCATATATAGTATATTCGTGTAAATCAATAAGATTGAAACACTGAACCAGACCAATCAAATTATTTATTTTGACTACTATCGAAAATAAATAATTTGGAACAATAACTCTTAATCCTATGATTGTCATGGACTAATGCATCTAGTGTACATTGCTTTAATGTATTCAGAATTGAGGTCTTCGGTGGCCAATATACTTTATACATTGGGTAATGACATAAAAATGTGATTGGAAAAGATATTCATGTGGAATCTATATTCTTCATGAGAGATAAGATATATCCTCTATAATGGATTTGCATTGTTCAATTTTTCTAAAACTTTGGACAAAGTATTTCAAGTGAGTTTCATTGAAATTACATGAAAGACAGTTTTTCATTTGAAAAGTTGATAAGAAGCAAATTGAGTATTATAAGATAAGATGTGAAAAAATAAAATGATAGTAGTATTAATTTTATTTTTCACGGATATTTTATAGAAGAGTTAATGAAATATTTCTTTACGAAAGAATGAGAACTCAAGAATAAATTGAAGTTAATTTTAGATTGCAACAATATTTATTTAGTAGAATTAAATATTGTTAAGTGGTATTAAATATTATCATGTGATGATAATTTTATTTAATCTACTTGGAGCTAAAGTTAATTTTCCCTAAGGTCCCTTCGCAAGTCTCAAATTGAAACTTTACGAATAAATACTAAAGAATCCATTAGATGGATAAGTTGGAACTTAGATGAAAATTAATGTGGGAAACATCTTTGGAAAAAGATATTCAATTAAATAGTGATTTAATTGAATAGCACTTGATTAAACAAAGAAGTAAAAAGAAATTAAAAAAAAGGTACTGGCGCGTGCACTGCATGCGCGCGTGACTTACAGCAGCAAAGGCGGTGCCAGTTGGCACGTGCGCCACATTCGCGCCTACGCGTGTGTTGCACGCGCCTTATAGCCGGCACCAGCAGTTTTCTTTTTTTCTTTTTACCCACTTGGTTCTTTTTCTTTCCTTTTCATCCCACATAGAATTTTAACAAGGTTTTTCAAGAAGAAGAAGTATTTGCGGTTGAGGTGATTTCTACCGATGAGTTCTAATCCTCGGTGTAAGGTTTGTTTTCTTCGTTTTTTAATTAAGGTTTGTTTTCTTCATTTTTTAATTATTATTGTTTTTTTTATAGTTATGCAATTATTAGTTTTAATTAAAGCATTTAATTACGTGGTCTTTTAATTGTTAGCTATAAATATGCAATAATAATTATTAATTAAAGTGTTTAATTAATTGCTTTAGCCATAGTATGTATGCTTTAATTTTTTGTGATGTCATGCATGTGCGCATAAGAGCTAGGTCTCTATTTTAATTACACTGAGTACGAATTTGAGATTAATTTTAAACTCATTTCCCAACAGAAATAAAGGTATTTGCTTGTTAAATGTTGAGCAACCCATCCTTTCTTAAAATTATTCTTTTGTAAGGTATTTCTAGCTATTATGAACCTCAAATTATAACCTGAAGGGTTGTCGTAGTGGCTTGTCCACCACTACACTCCTGAGTGGGGAGCGTGTTCAACTCCCCCAGTGACAAATTCCTTCAAGCTAGCGGCAGACTCAATACCGCAAAGCGGGATTAGTCCCATATCCAATGTGATCTGGGGAAACCCGTGGGAAACCAAAAAAAAAAAAAGAAATGAACCTCAAATTATATTTGCATATTTGATTACGTAAATTGTGTGTATATAGTTTTAATTAAAAAAATGGCACATTCATGAGTCATGACTATTATTTAGCAAAAATATCTGATTTGACCGCAAAAAATGCCATAAATTTTTAACTCCGATGAAAATATGTGCTAAATAATGGGGCTAATACTTGTTGGCGTGTATATAAAGGTGTAAATAGGACTTTAAAAGGGCCGGCCTGTTAAAGGCCTATCGAGGTCAGGCGTTTTAAGTCTTTGGTCCATCAAGGTCAGTCTGGCATCATGATATTATGGTGAATAAAACATGGTCGGATTAAATCAAGGAAGATTTAATCTAGTAATTTCTAAATAAAGAAAGGTACAATGAAACTTTTAGAAAATATACTTACTACTAGCACATGGACGAGCATAAAGGGTCATACACTTACTCCTAAGGTTCTTGATTATAAGATATGATTAATCAACTTTCGAAGTTGAAGTGAAATTAGGAAAGTCTAGTACTTACCTAAAATGAAATATTAATTAATTAGTGGAAAATCAATTAATTAGACTATTTAATAAATCAAGGAAGATTAATTAATTAATGGACTTAGTAGAGTCCAAGGGTTTTATTTAATTCGTAGACTCGGTCGAAAATTAAATAAAATTAATAAAATAATTGGGTAATAATAATTAAGGTTGGACTTTAATTATATAGTTGGACTATTTAATTAAATAATTGGGTAATATTTAATTAAATAGTTGGACTATTTAATTAAATTATGAGTCAAATATTAAATCAAGTAAGATAAACATTTTGGCCACTAAGGAAGAGAGGGGCATGTATGGCGGAAGAAATAAGGGGAGGGGATTTAATTACTCTCAAAGTTTTGATCAAGTTCGAATCAAGAAAATATTTAAGAGAGAGAAAATGAATAAGTTACCTTGGTGACTAAGGCTATGTATGGTTGTGAATTTTAGAAACATTTTCATTTTCCGGATCACCAAAAAATGAAAATACACAGTCCAAGCCAAATTTAACAGAAAATGATCAAATTTTAAATACACAGCATATTCCCCTATACAATAACCAATCATTTCATTATTTCAATCTATTTACATCATTAATTACATTATCCCACTATCCAACTTATTCTCTTACTTTTCATATTTTATATAATAAAAATACTTATTCAATTTTCCAATATTCCAATTATTATTATTAAATAATATTTAATAATATATAATTTGTATAATATATAATCCACTATTCACATTTATTGATGGTTGTATATATTTTGAATTTGATTCATCTATTCGTATATATTCTATTTTCTTAACCACCTATCTTGTTCCTTTCTTACTGAAGCAATAAATTGCGTGTTGTTATTATCACCACTGCAATTTCAAAATTCTTGTTCTAATTATACAATTTTTTGTATTATGCAAATAACGTTTGTATAGAATAGAATAGTGTGTTTGAGCCTTTCAAGCATGTCCCCACCATTTGTTTTACTGCTGTACCGCCATTTGTACAGTCAACAGTGTTTTATTTTGTTTTTGTATGAGCTTTTTAAATTTTTATTAGGCAAAATTACATCCAGACCCCCTAACTTATTAGCAGACAAATTTTGTGTATGTATTATGTAATAGGTGAGGAGATTATATAATAACAAGAAGGAGACGATTACACAATCTTTAAGTTAAATTTTGAAACGGGTTTTATGAGTTCATTAATAGTTATGAACTATGAGGGTGAAATTATAGAATGTCATCTTTTTAAGGGTTAATTAAACTTTAGAATCTAATGATCTCGATTACTTCAATAACTCATATTATTATTATTTATAACACTATTATACTTTAATAAGAGATTACTCTTGCATCTTAATTTTTGGCCCATTTCTTAATTGAATCTTAAGCCAATAGCAAGCATAGGGGCCCTTTTCTTTTTGACATTTTCGCAGCCACTATATTAGCTTTTTAATTAATTACTTTTGTGGTTTGAGATTTGGTTCATTTTGTATCTAGATGAGGGCCTTATATTAGACCTAATGATCATAATCTACTTGTAGTTTAGCTTGTAAAATTTCAAACTGCATGTATTGCAAACTGATTAAGAAAATCGTTAACAAATTATTAATAAAAACTCGCATTATACATGTATCATATGAATAAATGTAGAAAACTCATTTAATTTTATTGGTCATGCTTTTACCAAAAGTATGTATAATATTGTGTGATTTATAATTTTATTTTAATAATTTCGTTTGTTATTTATTGGATTTTAAATTATACTTTTTTAGCTTCTCAATATTCAAATAAATACCGACTGAATCTCGATTATTTCATTTTGGTACTAACGTGGTATTTAATAGGGTTGCCCACGAGCCGAGTCTCGCCAAATTTCTCTGCTCGAGCCCGAGCAAATATTTTATGTAACATCATAGTATCTAATTATAAGAAGATAGAAATAAATTTGCCTCAATCAAATTGGAAATAAAATATTATATGTAAATGGAAAAAGAAATATAGAACTACTTATACTCCAATCATATTTACACATTTCATAAAATATTGTATATACGGACCACATCCTATTTTTATATTTGCCCAATGTAAACCGTATAATTACACTAACTATTATAAATATAGACGCGCAAAATTCAATTTTTTTAAACTTTTAAAATATAAAATTGAAAAGAAAACACGAAATGGAAAAGGATAAAAATATAAAGCTAAAAAAGAAATGAAAAAGGTGACCAAAAAAAACTAAAAATGAAGGACCCCACCATCCCAACCCCATACCCGTCCCCCCCACCCCAACCCGCCCACTGTTGGCGGCCTTTTTTTTTCATTCTATTTCTATAATATATATATTATATTATGTGTATATATATATACATATTATTTTATTACCAACTCATAACATTATTCAAAAAAATATTATTTTAATATCTTTTCCCCCATCATCATCACATTCATAACCAACTCAAATCATTTCATATATCAAATCCTAATAAAAATCAACTTTATATCACATCTATACTACTTTTAATCAAATTCTAAAAATACATCCAAACAAACAAATAAAGTCAACATTTTCACACGAATTTCTGTAATGCACATTCCCCAAAAAAATCTCAGAATTCATTTTTGAAAACACAACCATACGGAGCCTAAGTTACTTGTTTTAAGAAAACTCCTTAATTGAGTTTACTTAGGATAGATGAAAGTCAAATCTTGGAGATTTGATTTCATCTTGACTTCCAAGTAAGCTAAACTTAGGAGTCTCTCTATAAATATATGTGTTAAGAAAAACACACACACACACACACTTTCACACCTAGTGAATTTTCGTCCAAAACAAGAAATAAAAGGAGAAAATTTTGCCTTCTATTTTCTCCTAAAGTAGCCGCCCCCTACCCGTTATTTTAGACAAGGTTTTGCTCATGTGTTGAGGTTAATCTTTTACAATATATATTCCTACCTTCATATAATAAGTTTAGATTGAAGCTAAGATAAATATATAGGCTAGCACCATATATATATATTTATTGGAAACTATACGGAGGTGTGAATACATCTTAGAGGCGGGACAATTGGATCGCTTGAAGATACAAGGAACGAAAATCGGAGCTCGAAATTCAAAAGGGGCAGACGTTTTTTCAAGGATTCGAGGGGACAAAATTTTTGTTCGGGTTGCAAGATCAGAAACTTGTACAAAAGATGCGAAAGGTATTTCGCATAGTTAGTTTTTCTCGTTTATATTAGTTTGATTAAACTGGCCACTAATTCTATTTCGGGGTAGGATTTTAAATTTTTTAATATTCCGCTATGCTAACCTACCCCGGGGATTACCCAGCCCAACAGGGGTATCAGAGTCTGCTTAGTTTAATTGAACTAATCTGTGTGATTTATATGCTTTATCTATTTTTCGTATGAATAAATTGGAAGCATGTTAATCAAGATGCCTTAAGTTTATTATGAATTGAATTTCTGTTGAGATTTAATCGTATTAAAATTTTGGAAATTTTATGACGAATTTGGTTTCGCGAAAAACATAAATTTGGGTGAATTTGGGTTGGTGGTGAAGTTTTTGGATTTAAGAAACGCCGGTGGTGGGAAGTTGTAGGATGAACGAGCCAACGACCCGAACGCCGTAAGACAACCCGGCCCGAGGTGGGACTTATCCCGAGACCTCACTGCCTGGCCCGAATTAACGTCGGGAAGCGAGGCCAGAAATAACACGTGCTGGGCGCACGCCGTGCACCACCCGGGCTGGGTGTTGCCCCCGAGTCGAGTCACCCAAACCCGACCTGATTTTTTGTGAAAATTAAAATTTTAATTATTTCTAAAAAAAATTAGATTTTTGAAAATTAAAATTATTTTTTGGAAATTTATAATTTTGGAAATTATTATTTTTCCTTAGAAAATAACTTTTGTGAAAAATCCAAATTATCCCAAATAAATTACAATTTATTTTGAACTAGAGGTAGGTAAATTTTGGATATCGCATATTATGTGGCTTGGTATGATTTTATGTAATTGGATGAACCACGAGCCTAGTCTAGTCTTTGGTTTTCGATGTATGTAATTTACAGGAGTTGTAAAAATAGCTGGTTTGGTTTTTATTTTTCTATCTTTAGATTAGTAGTTTGTATTTAGTTATAGTCTATGTAATCATGAAGATGAAGGCCAAATTGAAGACTTGTATGTAGTGGCGATCCATTGTAATAGCTAGGTTATTTTTTATTTCCTAGAAGTCCAGCCCACTTTGCCTCAGTGGGTTGATTAGGTTAGGGCTCGAGGTGGCTCATCCTAATTTACTGCTAGGCCTATCAATCAAGCTGAGCGAGCCGAGTCTGGTCAAGCTCACGCTCGACTTGATATTATACGAGCTTTCATCACAAAGACTTGAATTTGTACGAGCTTTTTTTTTCAAAGCTCTAGCTCAACTTGAAAATTAATACGAGCTTCGAGCCGAACCCGAGCCGGCCCGAATTTATTCTCTTCTTAAAAACTATAAGTAAAAAAGTTCTAATATAGAAATTAAAAAATAATCTCAAAAAACATCAAAAAATTAACATCATCCGTGCTCTAATGACAAATCATAACTAATATATATCTTGAAAATTCTCATTTAACTTACCAATCTTCACACAAAATAAATTAAAAATATATATTGAAATATATGTTTCTCATATTATTTTAGATTAAAAACATTATAACTATATATATGAAATACTTACTTACAGAAAATAGCTTGTGTCGTAAATTGTGAGGAAAAATAAATGAAACACAAATTCTTGAAGATTTTGCATCCCTCCAATGTCAATTTATGTGAATTATCTTATGTTTGTATTTGATGCGGTCTGTTACGTGAAATTTTTTACTTAAACATAGTGTTTTATCTTAAGCAAATTTGAGTTAAATGATGATTTTAAGAATTCGTTTCCCTAATTTAAAGTGTTGCTATTTTGGATGCAATTTAGAAATATTTAAATATCAATATTATATTTTATCTTTGTATATGATATATATTTAACATATATATGTATATATATATATTTTACGAGCCATGCCTAATTCAAGCTGAGACTATTCCCACTCACGCTCTATAGTGGGCTTGGGCTCGGCTTAAAAATTATCAAGCCGAGCTTACTAGTCGGCTTGGGCTCATTGGCAGTCAAATTTACCGCTTTGTGGATGGTTTATTTTTCTGTCTATATATATATGTGATGTGTTTGGAATGCATGTATAGGATAGAAAACTAAACAAGATAAATTTAATCTGGTGAGACCTATATTATGTAATGCCCTCCCGATAAAATATAAGGCCTATATGGAATTGAAATTGGATTTCTCTTCAATGCCTTCTATCATAAGTGGCAACATGTGAAACGCTGTTGAGGCTAAGTGAATCACTCATATAATTGGATATTAGCTTAGTCGAGATAGACTGTGATTGTCACTAAGCATAGAGATGCTCTGTGGAACTAATCACTCATTTTGCACTGATATAATTGGGGCAATAAATTGAGAGGATTGACCATGGAGTATTTGATGGGATAGGCCTAACGTAGAGGTAGCATATTGGACACCTATATAATTAGGCCATATGTGAAAGACGAGGTAAAGCGAGCTTGAGAACCATCCAGCGAGGTGGAAGGCTGGGCGAGACTACTATCTAAATGGATCAATCACACTCATATAATTGGGGTGACTTGATTAATTTAGATAGATCTCAAGCCCACTAAGGCAAATTAATTTTTCCTCAAATTCTATCCAGAGGGTGGTGGAATTTGGAAAAATAGTGGGAGCCTTATACAATTAAAGACTAAATTGTATAAGGACTTTATTTAGAATGAATGCTTATATATCTGCCTTGCTGAAACCTTTGTAGATCATTATTTAAAATGGCTAAGAATCCACTATATGCTATTCTTGAAACCAACAAGTTAATCGGGCCTAATTATGCTGACTGGTTAAGAAACATGGAAATTGTCTTTCAATCTGATAAGAGAGAGTATATCCTGACGACTGAACAACCGGGAATAACTCCTAAGAGCAATGATGAAGATAGGGAGTGCGCTAAGCTATGGGCTGATGACAATATTCAAGTGCGATGTCTCATTAGGATTTCAATGTCTAACGAATTACAAAAGAAACATAAAAAGATGACACTCGTAAAGGATATTGTCAATCACCTAGAAGAGCTGTATAGAATTAGGACTAGGAAGGAAACATATGCTATCTCCAATGAGTTGTTTGGAGTGTAGATGACCGAAGGGTCATCCGTCGGGGATCACGTCCTCAAGATGATATGTCTGATCAATAAGTTGAGTGACTTGGACATGATGCTCGAACAATACCTATGTGTCGATCGAGTGCCACAATATCTTCCTAGGTCCTATGACCAATTTGTCATCAATTTTAACATGAACAACTTGAATGCCTCACTCAATGAGTTGTTGAACATGTTAATAACTGCTGAGACCATCATCAAGAAAGAAACGCCTATGCTACTTGTGAGTTCTTCATCTAAATCTAAGAAAGGAAATAAGAAGAAGAACAACAAGAACAAGACCAAGGAGCTTAATGGAAATGATGGTGTGAAGAAGGCAAAGAAAATTAAGAAAGCCAAGTCAGGACTGTAAGGAGCCACCAAAGGCTCAAGGTATGTTCTTTGTTGAAATGAACAATACTGTTAAGACTGCTTCTTGGATACTTGACACTGGGTGCGATACTCACCTTTGCAATGATTTGCAGGGGATGGTAAGAACCAAGGCGCTAAGTAAAGGAAAGATGACCCTAATGATGGGAAATGGAACAATAGTTGCTGCCAAGGCCATAGGGACCGTCCACTTAGCAATAGGGAGTAGCATTTTGATTTTAAATTTCGTCTACTTTGTACCCGAGATAGTAAGAAATATCATATCCATTCCAGTTTTGGATGGAGAAGGATATCGTTTTGAGATTCATAATAATAGTTGCTCTTTATTTTATGAATGTAATCTTATTATAGAGTCAAAATTGCAAGATGGTCTTTATACAATTTTCCCCACTTATCCTACTCTCAATATTCAACAAAGTAACAAACGAAAATTAGATAATTTCATAAGTACATCAACTTGGCACGCTGGGCTAGGTCATTTCTCCAAAGAAAGGATTCACGTATTGGAAAATCAACTTGGTTTTGGAAATGTAGACGAGATGCCAACTTGTGAATCATGTCTTAAAGGAAAGATGACTAAGACACCATTCACTGGGTCAATGGCTCGTGCAAGTGGACTTTTGAACTTGGACAATATTGATGTATGTGGGCCACTTATCATAAATGCTAGAGGTGGTTTTAGCTACTTCATAACATTTACCGACAATTTCTCGCGGTATGGTTCAAGGAGTTCAAACATGAATTAGAGAATTAGACTGGTAGAAGTATCAAGACTCTTCGATCGGATCGATGAGGTAAATACTTATCCATTGAGTTTCTAGATTATTTATGAGAGAATGAGATTCTCTCGCAGTGGACTCTGCCTGGCATACCTCAATTAAACGAGGTAGCTAAGTGAAGGAATCGAACCTTGTTGGACATGGTTCGATCCTGATGAGTCACACTGGACTTTATGTTTTGATGACTACAACTTATCTGTTGAATAGGGCGCCATCTAAGAGTGTGTCTAAGGTTCCATATGAAATGTGGTATGGTAAGACACCTTCATACAAACACCTTAGGATGTGGGGGTGTGCTGCTTACGTCAAGCAGCAAGTGGGAGACAAATTAGATCTGAGATCCATTTTGTGTAAGTTTGAGGGGTATCCTAAAGATTCTTTTGGATAGTACTTCTACAATCTCTCAAAACAAACAGTGATTGTTTTAAGGAATGCGACCTTCTTGGAGAAGGATTTCCTATTAGATGAGAATAACGAGATTGTAGAACTTGAGGAGACTCAAAGCACGGAGATACCTCAAGAACCACAAACGAAATTGCCTGATACCACACGAGAAGCAATTCATAAAGAACAAGCCAAAAGTACACAACCTCTGAGGAAATCTAAAAGGATTTCAAGGAACCAGAGAGATGGGTCTGGCAAGAAAGAAAATCAGAGAATTCCCTTTTGGACTTAGATCCAAAGAGTTATAGGGAAGCAATGTTGGACATCGATTTTGGAAGATGGTTAGAAGCCATAAAATTCGAGATGGACTTCATGCACTCCAACAAGGTTTGGACCTTGGTAGACCTGGTGGATGTGTTTAAACCAATAGGCTGCAAGTGGGTCTACAAGTGAAAACTTGGAGCTGATGGAGAGGTGGCTACCTATAAAGCATGCCTCGTGATGAAAAGGTTTACTCAAAGGCAAGTTATTGACTATGAGGAAACCTTCTCACTAGTGGCAATGCTGAAATCCATAAGGATACTTCTAGCCATATCTGCACATTTTGATTTTGAAATTTGGCAGATGCATGTTAAAACTGCATTCCTCAATGATGAAATTGAGGAGGAAATTTATATGCTGCAGCCAGAGGGTTTTTACATCCAAGGAGAGTGAAAACAAGGTTTGTAAACTCTAGAGGTCTATATATGGACTGAAACAAACTTCCCGAAGCTGGAATAAAGGATTTGATTCTGTCATATGAGAGTATGGATATATTCAAAATGTTGATGAACCGTGTGTGTATAAGAAGGCTAATAGGAGTGCGGTTACCTTTCTAGTACTATACGTTGATGATATCCTATTGATTGGAAATGACATAGGGATGATCCAATCAACAAAAGTATGATTGTCAAATCAATTCTCCATGAAGGATATGGGAAAAGCTTCCTACGTACGCGGTATGAATATATATCGGAAAAGATTGAGTAGGATGCTGGGACTCTCCTAATCCTTGTACATAGATAAACTGCTAAAGAGATTTAGCATGGATGAATCTAAGAGAGGATTCTTGCCTATGAGACATGGAATCACTCTTTCCAAGTCTATGTGCCTTAAGACTGAGAAGGAAAGAGAGACTATGTCTCACATGCCTTATGCATCCACCATTGGAAGCATTATGTATGCGATAATATGTACAAGGCCTGCTATAGCTTATGCACTTAGCGTGTGCAGTCGCTATCAGGCAAATCCCAGCAAGGAGCACTGGACCGCCATTAAAACAATCCTCAAGTATCTTAAGAGAACTAAGGATTTGTTTTTGGTATACGGTAGATAAGAATTGGAATTAGAGTACGACACATACTCTAGTTTCCAAACTAATATTGACGACTCACAATCGATTTCTGGTTTCATTTTTCTGCTTAACGGTGGAGTAGTGAGTTGGAAGAGTTCCAAGCAACCGAATACTGCTGATTCAACTACTGAAGCAGAATACATTCCTTCCTCAGAGGCGAAAAAGGAATCTATTTGGATGAGGAACTTCATCCATGAGTTGGGTATAGTTCCATCTATTGTTAACTCAGTACCGGTGTACTGTAATAACAATGGGGCTATTGCGCAAGCAAAGGAGCTAAGGTCTTAACAGAAATCCAAGCACATACAAAGGCGAAACCATTTGATCAGGGAGATCATTGAGAGAGGTGACATTCGAGTGGAGCGTGTAGACTCATCAGATAATGTAGCAGACCCACTCACCAAACCCCTTAGTTAAAAAGTGTTTGATGGCCATCTTGGAAGGATGGGCCTCAAATACGTAGGCTATTGGGTCTAGGGCAAGTGGGTGATTAATCGAGTAGATGCCCAGCGCGCCAATTATTTGGGTGCCATTTTTGTGTAATAGACTCTATGAGACAATCTTTTCTAATAAATAAAGTCAATTTTATTATGGCATTCTTTGTTCTTTAACTATCTTTATATGCTTAGAACGAACTCCCTTAAATCACACATGACTATGGGACATCATCAGAAGACGGGAATGACGATGATGGAATATGTTTCTAAGGTCGTGATTCTTAAAAAGTTCCAAGTCGATAAAGGGTCTGTCAAGATGAGGGATATTGACAAAGACCCGAAAGACTTGCTTGTACACTTGTGTTCTTAGAGAACATGCCTCGTTCCATATGCATAGATGTGTACGAGGGTTCTCATTGGGATAATGAGTGAACTGAACAACCCCACCGAAAATTCCTAAAGTGGTTTTCCTGATCGAATATGGAATTTCCAATAATCACATATGTGTAAAAGTAATCCTTTTGGACCTGAGGTTCCATTGATTATTTTGAGCATAGTCAATTATACTTTGAGTTATCTCATGATTCCTTTCCGAATCATCATATGGGATATCTTAGGTATAGTATGATTGTGTGTCAAGGTACATGAGAGACAAAGATGGGATCCATCGGTAATTTAGCTAATCAGACATTTCCTATGTTTTGCTCAATGAATCGATTCAAGGAAACTTTGGCCAAAGTATGGCAATCAAAAGAGGCGGAGTGTTTCCTCATTTGAATTGCGAGAATCAATATCATACAATGAAGGAAACATAGAGATTGGGTCGTAATAGTTTCAACTAAGCCATTACTCGAGATACCAATCCGGCAAATATGATGGGGGATCGTACTTATGCGAGGATCGTGGTTATGATAGGTTAAGTATCTTAATATCGTTCGTGTCTAGGTCTTTGGGGCCCGTTGCTAGACAATAATCTCGATTTGTAGGTACCATGATATTATGGTGAATAATACATGGCCGGATTAAATCAAAGAAGATTTAATTTAGTACTTTCTAAATAAAAAAATGGTACAATGACACTTTTGGAAAGTGTACTTACTACTAGCACATGAACGAGCTTAGGGGGTCTCACACATACTCCTAAGGTTCCTGCTTATAAGATATGATTAATCAACTTTGAAAGTTGAGGTGAAATTAGGAAAGTCTAGTACTTACTTAAAATAGAATATTAATTAATTGGTGGAAGATCAATTAGTTAGTCTATTTAATTAATCAAGGAAGATTAATTAATTAATGGACCTAGTAGAGTCCAAGGGTCTTATTTAATTAGTAGACTTGGTCGAAAATTAAAGAAGATTATAAAATAATTGGATAGTAATAATTAAGGTTGAACTTTAATTATTATGTAATATTTAATTAAATGGTTGGACTAATTAATTAAATAAGGAGTAAAAAATTAAATCAAGTAAGATAAAAAATTTAGACTTAAAGGAAAGAGAAGGGCGTATATGGCGGACGAATTAAGGAGAGGGGAATTAATTCCTCTCCAAGTCTTGATCAAGTCATGATATATTTAGGAGAGAGAAAATGAACAAGTTACCTTAGTGACTAAGTTCCTTGTTTTAAGGAAACTCCTTAATTGAGTTTACTTAGGATTAGATGAAAGTCAAATCTTGGAGATTTGATTTTATCTTGACTTCCAAGTAAACTAAGCCTAGTAGTCTCTCTATAAATATGTGTGTTACACACACACACTTTCACACCTAGTGAATTTTCGTCCAACACAAGAAATAAAAAGAGAAAATTTTACCTTCTATTTTCTCCTAAAGTAGCCGCCCCCTACACATTTTTTTAGACAAGGTTTTGCTCATGTGTTGAGCTTAATCTTTCAAAATATATATTCCTACCTTCATAAAATAATTTAGATTGGATCTAAAATAAATATATAGGCTAGCTAGCACCATATATAATTATTGGGAACTATACGGAGGTGTACGGATACATCTTAGAGGCGAGACAATTGGATCGCTTGAAGATACAAAGAACAAAAATCGGAGCTCAAAATTCAAAAGGGGCCCAACGGTTTTTCAAGGATTCGAGGCGACGTGATTTTATTTCGGGTTGCTAGATCAGAAACTTATACGATGGAAATAGCGCGAAAGGTATGTCACGTAGTTAGTTTTTCTCGTTTATATTAGTTTGATTAAACCAGCCATTAATCCTGTTTCGGAGTAGGATTTTAAATTTTTTAATATTCCATTCTGCTAACCTACCCTGGGGATTACCCAATCCAACACGGACTGGGAAATTCTTTAACTATTACAAGAACGAGCACTGAAAAGATGAATGCCCTGAACCTCCTCTCGAGCACAAGGAAGGTACATTTGTTGATTAGTTAACTTTTTGGTTAACTATGTTTCTTTAAGTGTTATGAACACTATAAAGGAACTCACTGTTGTAATGGATTGCAGGAGGTGAAAAGAAGCAAGGAATAAAGTGATCATGATTTTGAAGATGCTGATGGAGCGTTTGTCGCTACTAAGGCTATAGGACAAGAATTGTCTATCTAATTTTAATTATGAGACAATGTTTTGTTTTGATGAATGTTATAGATTATGTTTTTGAATTATTTTAGAACCATATTATCTCCATCTTGGTTTATGGATGGAGAATTTTTATGATTGAAATGTTTTGATGCTTATGGTTCAAATTTTGATTCTGTTAACATATAAAACAATTCATTGTGAAAAACTAAATCTCATACAACAAATGTAAGAAACCATCTGTATCTGGGGATATACAATGAAATGCTTGTGTCAAGCATTTAGTGGGAGCTGATGTAGATCAGTGATCTAAATGTCCAAGTTTAATTCAATATTGATGCACGCAATAACCCAATTGTGTATTTAACAGCAAGATGACTGATCATGTGTAGTAATAGAGTGGACAATTAAGTCCGAAATTTCGAACCCACAGAGATTTGTGTTATAGCGAAAATAGTAAATTAAATCAAGTAATTGTAAACTCAAAGGAAATAAATCATAAAATATCAATTAAAACAACAATTAAAGATATGCGAAAACCAATAGATAAAAAGCACCTAAGACACATGCATCGACACAAATTAATCAAATCTCGTTATATAAGTATTCTCGTATTTCAGACAAATATTGCTAAGGTGGAAAATTCCTTAAGATTATTATCACGCGGATCCCTCGCTCATGATAACCTATACTAGATTTGGTGTAGCAATATCTCTTATATGCATTAAAAACTATAACTTTCCCCAGATTAATTCAGATTCTTCCGAATAAATCCGGCTAATAGCATTCGGAGTATGTAGCTATCCCTAGCATCAACTGACTTAGAAGATGTTATTAATCATTTTTGCACCATAATTTACTTTCTCCCGAACAGATAAATAAAGCATAAAATCTTACATATGTTGGCCAAACACATGAACATCAAGAGCAAGATTATAACACAAAGCAATATAAATCATTCATACAAGAAATACTTTCTATAACTCAAAAATCATAATTCGGCCTAAGCATGGCCTTAGTCTACAAATTTAACTACTCATGATATAAAAACTAACTAAAGAATTCATGAAAGTGAAAAACAAACAAATAATAAAAGCTTTCTATGACTGTGTAGATAATCTTCTTCTTCCTTCAATCTTCCTCTAATTGATATGGAGAATTACAAAGAATAAAATTCTAATCTAACTCTCTTTCTCTCTGTAAAAACTGCTGAAGAAGACTCTAAAAATGCTCTTTTCTAACCGTAATGTAGCTGTTGTATTTATAGGCATGATTGGGAAGAGTCCGTGTAGGTTTAGAGTTTGAAAATTTCCAAAACTGTTCTGCCGACATCAACGTTCGAACGTTCTGCTCCCGGCGTCCATGCATTAGCCTCTCTTACGTCCGTGCGTTAGACTTCACCACGTTCGAACGTCGGGTTCCTCACGTCCTCACGTCAGCTTCAGTGACTTTCTGCTCTGAAATTTCATTCTTTACTGTTTCTTTCATCCTTTTGTCTCGAATGTCATGATTTATACCTGGATACTCAAAATAGACAGATTACACGCATATGTGGTATAAAATCATACCTAATTCTATGAAAATCACACAAACAAAGAACTATAAAACACGTAATTCTCAACTCAATCAAATATCCTAAAGGGTATTGTGAATACCAAATCTATTACGCCTTAAGAATGATGTTGATCATTTCGAAGAAAGGTATCCTTTGAGATAAAAGAGTTCTTTTATGAAAAGACAGGGAAAGTCAATAAACTCAATAAACATACGCCACTGATGGTTAAGCATGCACAATGAATGTGAACCACGACCCATAAACATAAGTTCCAAGTTTTGTATTCTTTTAAAAGAATAATCAAGAAGGACTACATACATGGGCTTGAAGCCTATACAAGTAGTGGGAGCTAACAAGAGATGTACGAGCTACTGAAAAGATCAATCTATAGATTGTAATGAGCTTTATGAAGCTGCAACTTATGGTTTGATGAGATCGTATGAAAATACGGAGACATCGACGAATGGCTAAAAGCTGAGTGCGAACATATAGGTCAACTATACTTATTAAAAGAGAAAATATTTTGACCCGACTCTCCATATGTACATGGGAGAAAATTCTGAGACTTGATGTAAGGATACATCGAAGTGAGGCATTTAGGTGTTGGATTCTCCCATTGCAAGTACATGATGTGTATGTTGAAAGAATTCAACGTGGATATACAATCTGGGAGAATAGGAACTGAAGAGTCACGAGGACTCTAGTTTTTAAGTTATGGAACTTAAAAAGTCAAAGTTGGATTTTGAATTTACACTCAACCGCAAATAGACCTATAGACAATCTCTTTGTGAGAGACGGCAACTGTATTCTCCATGGAAGTTGAGTGAATTGCCTAAAGAAATGCGATGGAAAAGAATGTTTGGATGAACGAATATGTCTCGTTCAAGGTTCAAACCATCATAAATCAAGTACTATGGTACTATGACATTCGATGGTGCTTAAGCTCTTGAAAAGAGTGAAAGGTCTTACATGTGATCCTAACAAACTTTCAGCGAAAATATCTGATCTGAGAGATCAGTTATCAGAATTGACGTTCGAGTAGAACAAATCGACTCGACCAAAACATGGCAAACCCCTTTCACCAAACCCTTGAGTAGTAGATGTGTTCAATAATGGCACCTGGAATATAGGCCTATGTGGGAACATAAATAGTAGGCTCTAGGGGAAGTGGGAGATTGATAGTGTTATATTCCCTGTGAGCTATCTGTTGGCTTAATCATTGTAACATAAACACTATGTCAGTCTTGTCTTTCATATCATGTCAAACCTGTTTGGAATGGCTTTTTTATCGCTCATATATATATATATATATATATATATATATTTAACTAAAGATCCCATGGATTACATATTGCTAGAGGAGTAGTGTGTGGCTATGGAACACTCTCAAGGGCAGTAATCCTAAACCCCGTTCCAAGTCATAAGAATATGAGGTGTGGGATATCGCAATCTCGCCAAGACTTTTCTGTGTATGTCATTCTCAAATAGGAAAGTGTCTCGTTCCTTAGACAATGACCCCCCGGGTCAATGCATATATGGAGATTCATACTTGGGAGAGTATGAAATTGAACGACCCCGCAACGACATCTCGTTGGTTCCAGTCGAACTAGAGGTCCTTCGATTTCATAGTGTGAGGTTAATCCTTTGGCCTGAGATGTCACTGGAAAGGGTACTACCCACTATACTTTGATATACACGTGCACTCTAGGAGAGTCATACGTCGGCTTATGTTTTGTATAGTCTGGTAGTATAGCGGAACAAGTGGCATTAGATATAGGATCCATCTAGGGCTAACAACCTGGTATTTCCTATGCTGTTGAGTAAACTCTAAATGATCGATAAAAGCTTTCGGCCGGAGCGATGTCTTAAAAGAGGGATTGGTGATCTATGCTTAGAAGACCAGATCATTAGTGTTTCCAACATAGTCATAGCATCTGAGGTTATTAGGGTTTCGATCGTCGCCAATCCCTAGACCTTAGACGAGAAAAGGATGGAGGGATTCGACTCACATGAAGATCGTAACCTGGATAGGTTTTCTTTTATTGTTATCATCTAGGAAGACATGGCGACATTGCTAGACATCGATCCATGACCAATAGGTGCCCTGAATTAATATGGTGAATTAATTAAAGGTCTAATTAATTATTTGGATAACTAATTTAGCCTATGGGAAATGACTGATTGCTAGCTTGTTAATGAGCCTAAGGGGTCACACACTTAACTTAGTATAATACCTATTGGCTAAGTTAATTCTTTGTGAATTAATAGATATATTAATTAATCGGAAAAAGGAACTAATTAATTAAGTAGTCTTAATTAATAATAGTATTATAATTTAATATTGAAATATTATTTTTGGTCTAATTAATTAATATATGAAAGAGAAAATAATATATTGTATGCATAGATAGGGGCGTATATATATGTGTGTATGGTGGAAGGATTTTATTTTACTCACCAAGTCTACACACACACACATATATATATATATATATACATAATATATATTGTATGGATCTAAATGTATATGGTAAGATCCATTTAATTGATTAGTTGACTAATTATTTATATGGAAAAATCTTATATATATATATAGATCTTATATATTTGGGAAGAATTTCAAATATATGGAAAGATCTACTTGGTTGATTGGATGATACAATTAACTAAGGAAAAGAGTATGAAAAAGGAAGGAGTCTAAATAGTATTATATATATACACACACTATATATACATATATGTGTGTGTGCCGTGTGTGTATGGGTCGAGTTGGTGACCAATATATATATATATATATATATATTATATTAGTTGAATTAATTAATTCTTCCTATACAAGTTTTGGACGTGTGTTTTCTCTTCTCTCCAACCTCTTTCATCTATGTGTTTGACAACCTCTTTCATCAATAGAGCAGCGGAAGCGAAAAATAATAATTTTCAATACACATAAATCGATATCCCCTAAACAAGGATTTAGTTCAACCTAACCCTTGTTTAGGGGATATTGATTTATGTGTATTGAAAATTATTATTTTTCGCTTCAGCTGCGCTACTGATTATCCCCGGGGCCTAATCGCTTTCCTAACAAAATACGTACATAAATGTGATCATCAGTTAAATTTTCCAAATGGACTTAAAAGAGAAGACCATCCTAATTGCACGATAGAGAAATATCTGCGGGCCATTAGGTTGTTGCATGTCTCTCTGTCCCAACACATAGCTGATATGTGGACAAAGTTCAACATGGAAGAATCAAATGAGATCCTACCTGCAAGACATGACCAAAGGGTGCATGTAGTTCTATGAGTAAAATTTGTTTTGACTGATACCTCTAGTGTATTAAGTCGAATACTAAATGATCCAATAGATTGGATCGATGTTGTTGTTTATTGGTAAACAAGATAGGAAAATTGAAACTAGAATAACTGGTCTTAAGTCAATGGACTTAAAAGATAACGAAGGATTCAAAGTTTATGCTAAACGGAAGAATAAAAGTTGAGAGCATTTCTTGAAAAGAGACAAATGCTAACTCTACCATTTAAATAAATCGCACATAAGGATGTGACAGTAAAAAGGTATTTAGATATGTGAACCTATCTTGTGAAAAAGATGAGGTTCTAACCATCGAATATCAAGTACAAGTGTACTATGATTATCGATAACGTGCAAGCTCTAGATGAAGAGTGAGGTCTCACCTGCTATCTGTACATACCTGGTGGCGAAATGAATAATCTGAGAGATTATCTTATCAGAGGCGACATTAGAGTGGAACGAATCGACTCGACGGAAATGTGGCAAACCCCGTTTCACTAAAACCCCTGAGTAGGAGCTGTGTTCAAAAGGCCACCTGGAAGATGGGCCTATATGGGAACGTTAACAGTAGTATCTTAGGCAAGTGGGAGATTGATAGTGTTATATGCATGACGAGCCATCTGTTGGCTTGATCACTGGATCATAAAGACTATGACAGCCTTATCTTTTATATTATATCAAACATGCTGGTATCATCTCTATTGTTATGTACTTATGATAGTATAAATAGAGATCCCAGAGATTACATTATGGTTAAGGGAGCGACCCGATGTCTATGGAATGCTCTCAAAGACCGTAATCCTAAAACATGTTCAAAGTCATAGAGGCTGTGAGATGTCGGATATCACGGGCCTTACCAAGACTTGTTTGTGTATGTCACTCTTATAGAGATTGGCATGTTCCATTGTCAATGGCCGGATGGGTTAATACATACACAAATATTCATACTTAAGGGAAGTATGGAATTAACAACCCCGCAAGGATTCTTTGTTGGTTCTATCGAACTTGGAGTACTTCGATTTCGTAGTGTGAGATTAGTCCTTAGACCTAAGATGTCATTGGGAAGGGTACTGCCCACTATACTTAGTCATACGACGGCGTATGTTGGGTATAATCTGGTAGTATAGCAGAACAGATGACATTGGATATGGAATCCATCCAGGGCTTACGGCCTGGTATTTCCTATGTTGTTGTGTAAAGTTGAATGATCGACTAAAATCTCAGATTAGAGTATAGTCTTATTTTTAAAGATCTTATAAGCTCCTAACATCTTATTTTAGTAGCTTATAAGATCTTCCTATGAAAATTTATCCAAACACTTTTCAACCTTTTATAAACTTTTAAACATCTTATAAGATATTGATATTTGTGTGAATGGATTGAGGTACTTTCCTCCGCAAATAATTTGAAACAAGCTGGGCTTCTGGTACGGTGGATCATCACAAGTAATAATTCTCAATATCACCATCAACAACAGTCAACAAATGAGGAGTGACTAGCTTTCAACGTCGACAATTTTAAAGGAATACCTTCAAGGCGTAATAAATATCAATCAAAATTCAGGTAATATCAATTAGTCACTAAAACAAAACACAACACTTGTAATGTGAAGTAATATACATAAAGTGTGACAAATAACAATAAGTCTTTTTAAATTGACTAGAATCAACAATTAATGATGCATGTTTAGTGACAACTTAGTGACTACACAAATATAGTTACAACTATATTTGTTGTAAACATGTGTTAAAGATTGTCAAGTGACAACAATTTATGATTCACTAACTATTATTAGTGACAATTTATACACATTTTGTTCACTATTAAACTTACGAAAATTATTTTTCTGAGAAAACAAAAGTTCTTGTCTCAATATATATAATTAGTGATAACTTCGACATTGTCACATCATATCTCATCACTAATGCTTTTTTTAACTAGAAAGGTGCACACACGTTACACGTAGACGACTATATTTCTTATGTTTTGTTTTTCAAAATTATATAAACGGTTGACAAAGATATTCACAGTTCCAATTACTAAACAGGAATTATAAGACTATGGAAAATATTACGAGTGAGAAGTCATAAAAATATTTCGTTGTAAGATACAATATCATTATGTAGGTGAAGTAAAAATAATATAATGTAAATAGATGATACATAACATTAATTTTATTAAAAGAGTGAGTATTAGAATTAACATTACGTGTATTGATATAAATTTTTTTAAGAATTACAAAGTCAGTAATTTAGATACACATAGTCCGTAATGAAAGTGTTCTAACATTGACAAATCAGCAACTTTAAATTTCAAATTTGAAACAATCTGTAATATGATAATATAATAAATTATGACACGATATAAATACTTGTGCACATGCGTCAAGACAAAAACTATATAATTAAAGTTCTTGAAAGACTTATAAGGTGTCACTAAAAAAATATGCACATTAAGCAAATCGAAAAGATAAATGATTGAAAAATCAAGCAAAATGAAGTATCAATTAGTAAAGAATTACTTTAAATTTAGTGTGGACACACTTTTCAAAAAATTATCATTATCTAAATTGAGTAAACTTTTTAAGTATTTCTAAAAAAATTCATTTATAATGATAATCACTTTTCTCAATCTATGCTATATTCATAGTAAATCAGTTGAAAAGTTAAAAATAAACAATGATGCTATCTTCAATTTTAAAAAAAAAAAAAAAAAAGTAAACATAATTATTCATGTACATAAATCAGGAGCAGTATGATGAATGATTAATAATTACTATTTCTAAATCAGTAAATATATAAGTTTTAATATTATGCGCTTACTTACATATTCTTATGATCTCTTTCACTCCTCCCGATAAATAAACATGCAAGAAAACCATAAACTAATTAAATATATGTGTGTGTTATCATAAGTCGCTTTTTTCATATTTTTTTTAAGTTAACAACTTATGCATATAAATTTTACACACTATTCTTTTTATCATAGCACATTGGGTAGCTTCTAATGTGCCTTATTTGTTTTGTTTATACCATTAGGTCTTGGTTTCAAAGAAGACTTAAAATTAAACACAATTCTAAAGTACGGAATTTGTTTTTAAGAAACTATTTTAATCATATGAAGTCATTATGATTTTTCAAAATAAAGTTATTAAGAGAATCTTTAAAATTAATTAATAGAGTGAAATTGTTGATCTGATACCCAAAGACCGGAAGAGTTTCATGCACAAAAATTTTCCTTATTTTTTAATATAATTTTTTGTTGTTGTGTCCATAGATAGACTTCGAACAATTATTTTACATTTATGCTAAATCAAATCAATTTTCAAGATGTTAAACAGTTTTCTAAACCGAGTCGTATTTTATCAATTATGACCACCGGATGAGACATTTATTTACTCGAGCATGCTTTAAGATGTGAAAAGATACAAATATCATAAGATCAACATTTAGGATAAAGTTACGCAATTAATGTTCACAATTATATCACATTATTCACCTTCTTTATCTTGTTCTTATATGGCCTCAAAGTACTTAAAATGATCTTTTTCTTCCTTTTTGTTTTTGTTTTTTTGTTTTACTGTTTTATGTTATAGATTTGTCTTTCTTTTTATAGATAGGATAATTTGTGAGAAATAAAGAGATAATACCAAAAACTCAGAATTGTGCAAAAGGTCAGCAATATTAAAAAGTTGTAACGATCTTTCATATGAAGTCTTATAAGTTTTATATTATTCCTGGATTAGCTATCGATTTAGATTACAAATACATCTCTTGCAAATGAACAACAACATGATGCAAAGTGGAGAAACATAACGATAAAATAAAAAATAATTTTGTTTTAAACTTAATTCCTTGTTACTGCCATATTTTAGTATAATTTTTAATGCTTACTTTGGCGTAAGAATATCATATCTAAATTGTAAACGAATTTGTTGGGAACTTAATTTTGTTATTACTACCATCTCATCTTCAATTCTTCATATTTCATAATTTGTGTCTGCAAAGACTAATTTCAACGTGATCTCCCACATAAGGTTTAGAGTTATTATTGTTAAATAAGATATGTATCTTTGTATATTTCCTTGTATATCTTTTCCTTATTTCAAGCTTAGAGTTTTCTTGATTACAAAGTCTTGTAATTATATATATGACTTTACGTAATACAAGTTTCCCTACGGGGGTTTTTGTTGGAATTGGAAGTTTCAAAACTTCAAAATCAATTTTAATTTTCATTATTTGCATTAAAATTTTTGACCATAACCTCCTACATTGTATTGATTTGTGTTTTTAATTTTTAGGTTTCAATATGCATCCTAACACTGTAAATAGGTCCTAGGGGTCTTAGTTAGAGGACACAACACAAACATACAACATTCGCATCTTCTATATTTTCTCTATATTTTGGGCAACTAGGATAAGGTCTTGTTCACATAGTTTTCTTGTGAACGTGCTCACAAAGAAAACACCGGCGTGGCCTTCTTGGGTTTTATCTTGGGGTGGTGGTGAGCCGACAGTACCTGCACGAGGGGAGGCCATCACGATCTTAGGACAGCGTCAAGTGGCGTGACTCCTACAGTCCAACCGTTCTTACTTTTATATATTTTAAATTATATTATTTTATGCAAATTATTTCACATGTTAATCTAAATAATTTATATTTTATGTTATAGCATGCAAATCTGGAAAAATTTCACAACAATCTAAGATCGTGATATTGGTTGCTATATTTCTGATTTTACTTAATATATATTGCCTACTAAATTTTATTTTATTTTATTGTTAAATTTATGCATCTTACATGTTCATTTTGCTTACTGTGATTAAAGTTTAAATCTTTATTGGATTATCACAAGTTGATCAGTTGTCTCTCTAAACATAGGTTTGATATTAGATCTTCTGCCAAACAACACCACATTTAATATTTCATCTTTAGTATATTGCAATAAACTTACAAGAAAATACACTATATATTTTCTTAAATCTGACTCCTACAGCAAGGTGTGGAAGAAGAGATAATCAGAGATTTACAAGAAAATTGTTTGTTTTGGTTTCTGAAAGAAATTTGTTAATTTATCAAGTAGTATCTCAAAATTGTGCACAAATAATTTAAGGATTTTCTTTCATATAAACCAACTAGAAAATAATAGAATAAACCCACAATACTACTTTAATTTTGTTTTGACAGCTAGCATTTCAATAGGCTAGCTTATGTGCATGTGCATGTGTCATTCATCTAGAATATCAAACTATAATTACATATTTTAACATAAAAGGAAAGTTAGTAAATCTGCATGAACTCTTGTATTTAATATATCTTTGACATATTTCCTACATGCACTAAAACCGTAAACTGTGTTATTTGTTTCCTATCAGTGACTAAAGCCGTTACACCTGTTTGAAATAGTGGAGTGACTAATTAATATTCACAATTATTTCAAGAGTAATTTGAACGTTATTTGTTGATTTAATCATAGATCAATTTTATCTACTATTCATTTCTATTTACTACCGTGAATTATTTGTGATATGAAAGTTAGTATTAATGTTATTAAGTATTAACGTTATCTTATTGACTCCTACAGTTAATTGCTTCATTTAAATTTATCATTTCTTTGCCCTTATTAATTCCTATTGTTACTAATTAAATTAAAACAAAAAGTACAATGGCATCTCGTGAAGACGCTAGTAGTGTTAAACCTGAGAAATTTAACGGATTAAATTTTAAAAGATGGCAAAACCAATTGAAATATTGGTTGACCGTTCTTGGGTTTATGTCTGCCATAGATGAAAATATTGAATCAAGCTCTTGGCAAACCCCTGAAAATGTAGACTATCATTGTCGTAATCGTATTCTTAGTGCTTTGTCTGAAAGACTTTACGATGTTTATCATACTTTTACTAGTGCTAAGGAACTTTGGGATGCCTTAGAAGCCGATTATGGAATTGATGATGCGGGTATTGTTACATTTAATGCCTCTACTTTTACAAGATATATAATGGTTGATGAAAAGTCTATTAATGAACAAATTCATGAATTTCAAGACTTACTAAAACCTTTAGAAGAAGGAGGGTCAAAATTTAGTGAAGATTATAAAGTTTCATGTCTAATTGATAAACTCCCACCTTCATGGTCTAATTTTGCTAGAGGTCTTAGACATCAACAAGGGTCTTTAACTTTAAGTCAAGTCTTTAAATCCTTGAGGGTAGAAGAACAACAAAGGATTAATGTTAAACAAGAAGGGTTGAAAGCTAAGGCTAACTTAGTGGAACATAAAAGAAACGATAACCAAAATAGGTTCAAGCCTAGGGGAAATAGGTTTAAAATGAACAACAAGAATTGGAAGAAAGACTACCGTCACAATAATAATAATAATAATAATAATAATAATAATAATAATAATAATAATAATCGATTTAAGACACTAAACTATAAGGATAATAAAGGCAAAGAAAAGATAGAGAAGCCCTGCTTCGTGTGTGGAAGAACTAATCATATGGCTAAAGACTGTTAGAAACAAGAAGACCGAGAAGTTCAACCCTAGGTTCAACACTAAGCCTAATAATCAAGAAGTAAACATGTTGGTCAATGGAGAACCATCTATCAGGTTAGAATCTATAACTCCCGTAATAAACTTTACATATAAAAATAATGAATGGTGGTTAGATTCAGGAGCTAATATTCATGTTTGTTTTGAAAAATCAATGTTTAAAACATATCAGAACTCAAGTAGAGGAAGCGTGACACTAGGAAACAACACTATCGCACAAATACATAGGATCGGGATCGTTGAGTTAAAGATGACGTCCGGAAAGATATTAACCCTAGATGGAGTGCGACACGTACCTGAAGTGAGAAGAAATTTAGTTAGTGGGTCTTGTTTAGTTGAAAATGGTTATAAACTAGTTATGGAGTCTAATAAAGTTGTAATAACTAGAAAAAATGATTTTATTGGAAAAGGCTTTGTAAGTGATGGTTTGTTTAAATTAAATATTTTGAATGATGAAAATTCCTCCTTTATTTTTAATATTGAATCTAATATTTTATGGCATAAAAGATTAGGACATGTTAGTAATATAAAAGTTAAGAGACTTATGGATTTAGGATTAATTCCAAAATCTCAAGTAAATACTGATCATAAGTGTGAAATATGTGTACAAGCTAAACAAACAAAAAGAGCTTATAAACCTGTTCACAGAGAGTCAATTATCTTAGAACTTATCCATAGTGATGTGTGTGATTCAAATAGAACTCCAACTAGAGGTGGAAATAAATATTTTGTAACATTTATAGATGATTTTTCTAAATATTGTTATATTTATCTTATTAAGTCTAAAGATGAAATCTTTGGAAAATTTAAGATTTATAAAACTGAGGTTGAGAATCAATTAGAGAAAAAAAATTAAAATATTAAGGTCAGATAGAGGAGGAGAATATTCTTCGGGTGAGTTAGAAAAAATTTGTGAAGAAAATGACATTATACATGAATTCACACCTCCCTATTCACCCCAATCAAATGGAGTAGCTGAAAGGAAAAATAGGACGTTAATGGATATGGTTAACTCCATGTTATTAAATTCTGCAGCACCTGAAAACTTATGGGGGGAAGCTATTTTATCTTCGTGTTTTATACTTAATCGTGTGATTGTTAAAGATAATGATAAAACTCCTTATGAATTGTGGAAAAAGAGAGCCCCTAACCTAAATTTTCTTAAAGTGTGGAGGTGTTTAGCAAAAGTAGCTATACCTGATATTAAAAGAAAGAAAATAGGTCATAAAACAGTAGATGCTATATTTATTGGATATGCTCAAAATAGTAGTGCGAATAGATTTTTAGTGGTTAATTCTGATGTTAGTGGTATTTCTAATAACACAATTATAGAGGCTAGAGATGCAACGTTCTTTGAAGATGTTTTCCCTTTTAAGACTAAAATTACAAGTGAATTAGAAACACCAAGAATAGAATCTTATAGAGGTGAATCATCTAATAGTTCAATTATAGAAAACAAGGAAGAAGTAAGAGGTCTAGAGTAGAAAAGAATTTTGGAGATGACTTTATTACTTTTTTGGTTGAAGGAGAACCCCAAACCTATGAAGAAGCTATATCTTCTATAGACGCACCTTTTTGGAAAGAAGCCATAAATGACGAATATAATTCGATTATTCAAAATAATACATGGGTATTATCTAACTTACCACCAGGTAGTAAGCCGATAGGATGTAAATGGATCTTTAAAAAGAAATTAAAAGTTGATGGGTCTATAGATAAATATAAAGCAAGGTTAGTAGCCAAAGGGTTTACACAACAAGAAGGAATTGACTATTTTGATACTTACTCGCCTGTCGCTAGAATTTCAACTATTAGAACTTTATTGGCATTAGCATCTATACATAAATTAATAATTCATCAAATGGATGTAAAAACGGCATTTTAAAATGGAGATTTAGATGAAGAAATTTACATGCAACAACCTGAAGGCTTTAAGGTTAAAGGACAAGAACATAAAGTATGTAAATTAGTAAAATCTTTATATGGTTTAAAACAAGCTCCTAAACAATGACATGAAAAGTTTATTGAGGTTATACTTGCTAATGGATTTAAATCTAACGAACATGACAAATGTGTTTATGCTAAGGAAGGAAATGGTGAATATGTGATACTATGTTTATATGTGGATGATATATTAATTTTTGGGTCTAATGTGGATTTTATTAAAATTGTGAAAGATTATTTGTCTAATAACTTTGAAATGAAAGATTTGGGTGAAGCTCATATTATTTTGGGCATGAAAGTTAGTAGAACTAAAGAAGGAATCTCACTAGATCAATCGATTGCTATTGAAAAATTATTGAAAAAATTTAATTATTACGATTGTAAGATAGTGTTTACTCCTTATGATCCTAATATACATCTAAATAAAAATTTGGGAGAACCCGTGTCACAATTGAAATATTCTCAAATTATAGGGTCATTATTGTATTTTTCTAATAGAACTAGACTTGATATATGTTATGCTGTTGGGAGACTTAGTAGATACACTCATAATCCTAGTAAAGATCACTGGAATGCATTAGAAAGAATTCTTAAGTATCTTAGAGGAACCCTAAACTTTTCTTTATACTATAAAGGTTTTCCAAATGTACTTGAAGGGTATAGTGATGCTAATTGGATTAACGATAGCTCCGAAATAAAATCTACTAGTGGCTTTGTATTTATGTTGGGGGGAGCAGCGATAACTTGGGGTTCTAAGAAACAAACTGTTATTTCTAGAAGTACAATGGAAGCTGAGTTAATAGCATTAGATTTGACTTGTACAACTGCTGAATGGCTAAGAGACCTTTTACTCGATATTCCATTAGTAAAGAAACCTTTACCAGCCATATCTATACATTATGATTCTAAGGCTGTGATAGATCTTGTGAAGCAAACCCATTCTAATAAGAAAATGAGTAGACATTTACAAGCAAGATATAAAAGTGTAAAATATTTAATAAAGAGAAATGTGGTATCACTCAATTTTGTCAAGTCCGAGAGAAACTTGGCCGATAATTTGACTAAAGGTCTACCCAATAAGGGTGTTTATGAATCATCGAAGGGGATGGGCATAAGCCCACAAGGGAGTCACCTCCGGGAGTAACCCAACCTTTGTGATTGGAGACCCCATGAAGAAGGTTCAATGGGTAGGAACAACCTGTAATGCGAGACTCATTTAGCACTAATTTATGAGGAGAGTGTCTCCTTCCCGTCCCTATGGTGATAGTGCTTTTGTAGTGTGATGTTAAGGTTGGTTTTGATCCTTAATGAGACCAAGGCGGGAAATAATCCGCGGGGTAGAGTTCACACGTACCCTTGGAGGTTTCACCTAAGTGAGAGTTACCATACATAGGCCGTGGCTATGGGTTGGGCTAACCCTAGAGAGCTCACGAGAATCAAGTTTAGAGCGCAGGGCCTTTAATGCGCTAACCCGCAAACTGAGACCGATGTCAATACTGTGTGTGTGATGTATTGAAGTTTGACCAAGGGACCTAATTCCAGGCGTAGTCCATTATGGCTCCCTCAAATGGAAATCATCAACACTAAGTGTAGGTTCAAGCCCGGAAGGCACCTGCACCCATTGCATAGTATGTAGTTGTCCTTTTATATATATTCTTATATATCATTTGAAGTTTTAAACCTTGTGGGGGATTGTTGGAATTGGAAGTTTCAAAACTTCAAAATCAATTTTAATTTTCATTATTTGCATTAAAAATTTTGACCATAACCTCCTACATTGTATTGATTTGTGCTTTTAATTTTTAGGTTTCAATATGCATCCTAACACTATAAATAGGTCCTAGGGGTCTTAGTTAGAGGACACAACACAAGCATACAACATTCATCTATATTTTCTCTATATTTTGGGCAACTAGGATAAGGTTTTGTTCACATAGTTTTCTTGTGAACGTGCTCACAAAGAAAATACCGGCGTGGCCTTCTTGGGTTTTACCTGCACGAGGGGAGGCCATCACGATCTTAGGACAGCGTCAAGTGGCTTGACTCCTGCAGGCCAGCCGTTCTTACTTTTATATATTTTAAATTATATTATTTTATGCAAATTATTTCACATGTTAATCTAAAAAATTTATATTTTATGTTATTGCATGCAAATCTTGAAAAATGTCACAACAGTTTTAACACTCTAACATGGTATCACACTAAAATAATATTTCTTTTCAATCTCTCTTTCGATCTAACGTTTCCGCTCTCCCTCCCTCAAGACGGCAAGCCCCACGGTGCACAATTTCTCACTTACACAGCCTGCTCCCGCCGGCAACCCTCATCTTCTTCGGACGATCATCATCACAGTAAGTCGTCACGTGTGTTTTCTCTCCTTAGTCTTTATCTCATATCTCTTCTCTGTTATCATTATGGCTGCAAACCCTAACGTTTCTCCATCTCTCATCCTACTTATGATGTAAACACTGTCTTCCATCTTTTTAATTTTAAACTATGTCAAGAGGATCCACCTTTTAAGCTTTGGAAAATAATTTTTTCTAATATTTGTCATAGCTATCTTGTTCTTGGTCATGTAAATGGTTCCTCTTTACCTAAATTTACCGATGATGAAGACTGGTATTCCTTTAATTCAAAAATTAAAACTTGCATTTATAATTCCATGGATGCCAGTTTTCTTGATAGTGTTAGTGTTGGTGGTCTCTCAGCTAAACAAATCTGGGATAATTTAGAATCTTATTTCTACAACAATAAACTTTCTTGTTCTCTGTACAATTACCAGATAAATTTTGCAATTTTAAAAAAGGAAATTTGTCTATTTCTGATTTCTGTCGTGACATGAAGCATATTGCTCACAATCTCAAAGATGTCGACTCTCCTATTTTTGACCAAGAACTGGTTTTACAAATTCTAAATAACCTCCCTGACTCATACAATAATATCATTGATCTCATCACTCATAAACACCCTTTCCTGATTTCTCTCAAGCTCGTAATATGATTTTTCTTAACGAAACTCCTGAAAGTCAAATTTCTTCATGTAATGACAAATCACCGTGGATGGGTGTATACTCACAAACCAATCACCGTAATGACAACAAAACATGTAAAGTTAGAGGCCATGGTTGAAATTATGACCGTGGCACTGGACGTAGTGGCGGTGGTTCGGGTGCTCCAAATCACTATAATAATAATAGGTCTAATTTTAATTACTAGCAGCAGCAAGCCCAATTTCGTGGGCAATCCAGTGACCCATTCCCAGGGGCCCATCAGTCACCTATTGGTTATAGCGGCCCACCTATTCCCTCTCACCGGGCTCTATACAGCGGGCCTTCATATTAATCAAATCAGGCGGCCCCTAGCATTTTGGGCCCAACTCCATATACCTCGGCCCAGAATTTTAATTACCAGCAGCAACCCACTATCCTTACCCGCATGCCTTATCTGGGCCCTTGCAACAATATCCTCAAGTCACTCAGCCCAACTACAAGCAGGCTTATTACACTCAGCCCACCATGTTGGCCACTCCAATCTCACGTGCCAAGCACCTACTCCAACCCAACCGACAAATCTTTTAAATCTTTTCTCCTCTATGAATTAATGTTTACCAACCAGACGACAATTGGTATATGGACTCCAGAGCCAGTGCACACATGTCCTCTAACCAAGGTAACCCGTTTTTTCCCTTCCCCTTTTGAATTTTCTAAATCAATAATAGTAGGTAATGGTGCTCAGGGACGGATCCAATAATCTTAACGAGAGAGGGGGGGGGGGGAGATTGTTGTAATATAGATATACACTTTCTTTTTTTTTGCCAAATAGTTGAAGGATTCAAAGGGGGGGCCCGCGGTACGGTACGCTATATTTGTAAGGGAAAATATAATAAGGAACTATGTTCAATTACAACTTTGAACATACTTTATACTTTTATATCTTTTTATACTCTTATATCTTTTTCGTTATAGCCAGAATTTTGGATTTGGGGGGGGGGGGGGATGATTCAAAATAAAGGAAAAAAACATGATACTTTTCGATTTTGAGGGGGGGCGAAATTCAAATTTTAAAAATTTTGTAAGGTAAAAAAAAAAAAAATTTCAAAATAGAGAGGGTGGGGGGGGGGGGGGGGGGGGCGAGCGCACCCTCCAGCCCCTGGCTCCGTCCCTGATGGTGCTCTACTTCCCATTTTTCATATTAGTTAAACTCTTTTTCCTTCTCCCTCATTGTCCCTCGGTCTAAATAATATATTAATTTCTCCTCAAATCATTAAAAATCTTATCTTTGTCCGTCAATTCACTCGTGAAGACAATTATTCTGTTAAATTTGACCAGTATAGTTTTTTTGTGCAGGATCTTCCCACGGTCAGTCGTCTTTTCCATAGTGAGAGTCGGGCTGAGGTTTATCCAGTCCTTCCCTCCGCTGTTAACCTCTCCTCTTCTGCTATCAATCTTTTCGCCCAACCACCTATCATCTGGCATCGTAGCCTCGGTCACCCTGGAGATTCCGTTTTAAAGTTTTTATCATCTAGGAATTTTATTTCTTGTTAAAACAATTTTAATTCTCTATGTCATGTTTGTCAATTAGGCAAGCACCATCGTTTACCTTTTTGTGATTATATTTCTCGCACTTCTAGTATTTTTGAGATTATTCATTTAGACTTATGAACATCTCCAATTGCTAGTGTTGGTCCCAAGTGGCATATGAAAGGGTCTAGAAGGGGGGGGGGGGGGTTGAATAGACCCTTAAGTCTTTTTCGACTTCAAAAAGATTTCGTATTAAACGTATTTGGACGCTTGAAATGATAGGCGCTTGAAGTGTCTAACGCTTCACTTTAGCGTTCACATAAGATATTTGAGACTTTGTGAAGCGTCTAATGAAGACTGTTTTATAAAGTTAACTTAGACTTCAGGAATTGAATACTTTGACCTTGTAGGTTAAGCGTTCAGTTCTTTTAATCAGGGTTAGCACAGCGGAATGATTTTGGAGTCTTCTCTTTGAAAGTTTTAGCGTCACAAGATGTTTCTTAGGTGCTTAGCTTTTGATTGTGTTTTACTTATGCAATGATATGATAGATGAATGAAATGACTGAAAAGTAAATAACACAATATTTGTAAGGTTCGTTGGGTGGTGTAATCCCAACTACGTCCTTCTTCTCCTTTGCACTTGGAGGCAATCCACTAAAATGATTCTCAAAGAATCACACAGAATCTTCTACAAATTAGGGAGAGATGGATGTCGATGACTTGAGCTCCTTGATCACACAGATTTCTGCTTCAAATCACTTCAACCCTCTTGCTTCTTTCACCCAGAAATGATGCAAGTATCCAACTTCGACTTCACACAGATCGCGAGGCTTGGATGAGATTTTCTAAAAGGTTTGTTTGATTTTGATGAAGTTCAAACAACTTGGTAATATCTCAGTAGGAATCTGGTTTCTTCAAAAAGAATGTTTGAGATATTTGTTGACTGTCTCAGGAATATAAGAAAAGCAAGTAGGATGTTTCTTGAATTTTCTGGCTTTTCTGAGAGTTTAAGGAATGAGATTTTAATGCAACAGCAATTTGGCTTTGATAAAATTGTTTCTCTTTTTGTTTGTTGTTGAAGTCCTATTTATAGGTATTCTTGGAGAAAGTGTCCGTTTGACACATGCACTGGCGCGTGTCTCTCACTTTCGCGAGTGAACAGCTTTTGTCCTTTTTCCTGAAAATCTGCTGCACGAAAGTTGGTGCTGCAGTCTGAGATAGTTGACAGTCCAATAGGGTGGCTTCTCCGTACGTCTGACATTACTTATCATATTAAATGCTCTTATCAACATTTAATGCATTTGAAATTAATACCCGTTGGTATTTAATGCTTTGAGAATATTTGCATTAAACTCCTTCTGGACTTAGAAGTAAATTCAGGTGAAATCACTTCTGTCCCATAAGGTAACACTTGATATAGCTGGCCAAAGTGGACGCTTGGAGACTGTATCTGTCTTCTGAGATCAGGCGCTTGAGTCTTCGAACTTTACCACTGATAAATTCACTTAGAAATCATCAGACGCTCAGCCTAAGACTTTTGCCTAACACTCTAAAGTAAGATAACAAAGCCTAATAAATCTATTACAAGTCTAACGCTTCAAAGCCTATACAAGTTTTTTACGAAAATAAACTTACAACTTTTTTTTTTTGGGGTCTAACAAAAACTTAATTGTCATCATCAAAACTTCTAACATGAAATTCCTAACAATTTCCCCCTTTTTGATGATGGCAATACTTACTCTTTTATAGTTCAAGAGTTAGACAGCCAAAAGTAAAAGTTAGCTTTGATCAGTAGACGTTAGTTAAAGTTAGTTACGCTTCAACGAGATGTTTCAGCAAGAGAAAAAATGCATTTCATATTTATCGGGAATTACAAGCATTTTTACAGCTGAATATTTAAAGATATAAGAGACAAGAATATAGATAATGTAAAATCAGAAAGCTTTAATGACTTGGTCTAACTCTGTATCGCTTGGACATTTCAGCTCGGATAGCTTCAGTCAGATTGTCTTCCAAGATCATCATTGCTTCATGATCTTTGTTGATGATAAGCTTGTTTTCTTCTTGTTGTCTCTTCTTGAATATTGTAAAATGATTATCCCAGTCAGTTGGGTCGATACCAATGTACCTTAGGCAGATTCGAAAAGCTTGGCTAAAATCAGTCATCTTCCTTTCTTCAGCTAAGATCTGTGGATCTGTAGGTTCTGAAATGGATGTTCTCTGAAGAGGAATGTCAAACTGTTCAAGCAGTGCTCTTGTAGGAATTGGTAGGTTTGGATATAACGCTCTAGGAGGTTCCCTTAGCGTACTACTGGGCGCTCCGGATGAACTTTGTTTCAGAGCAGTTATCCAAGACGGGAGATTAAGCGCAGACTGAGAAGGAGGCACTTGACGCTTAGGAGACGGAGGATCTTCAACTTTTGAACTGGACGCTTTCCGCTTTTCTCCTTTCTTCTTCTCTTCCCCCTTATTGCCATCATCAGATTTTAAGAAGTGGTTTGTGAGTACACTTACCTGATGAGCAATCTGAGATAAGGAATCTGTGATGTCATCCAGACGCTTGTCGAAGCGTTCCTGCATAACAAGAAGCTTAGCGCTGGTGGCGTCATTCACAGAGATCTCAAGGGTTGCAAGGCGCTTTTCAAGTTCTTCTTTCATGGCAAGTTGGGTTGCGTGGGCAGCATCCTGCATTTCTTGAAAGTCTTGTTTGCACTCACCAACTGCCGCTTGAGCTGAACTACGCATATGAGCAATCTGAGCGCTCATTACGTGAGTTTCAATCTTTGCCAGGTCTTCCTTAATCCAATGGAGAGATTCTTCACTTGAGTAGCTTGAGCGCTAATTGTCTCCAAAACAGATTTAAGCAGGGGACCGAAGGCTTGACTCTCATCTGATTGAACCGCTTGAGGAGCTGGTCGCTTGAACCGTGATGAGTGTTTGAGAGAGTCAAAAGGAACTTGATAGGCTGGATCAAAAACAGTACCTCGAATATCCAGGGAAGGATCTTCAGCACTATCAATGGTAGCATGTTCAGGAGCGTCAGGAATACTGGTATCTGCAGATTTGGACGCTTCAGATGTCTCAGCAGGCGCTTCCTCAAGCGTTGACTCAGGTTGGCGAAAGTCAGTGAATTGGAAGTTCCAGCTTGCTGAGTCGGCATAAGAGGTGGATGTAGAATCCAAGAGTTCAATGAGTCTGGTCCTGGACATACAAGTACCGGAGATAAATGTGCGAAGAGGACTATCAATGGCCCTGATGTACATTGGACCAATGATATCCAGCACATGATCTGGGAAAACTTTGGACGGCGCTTGAGCGATGGAGAATAGTGAATCTGTGCAGTGAGTTCTGGAAAATCCAATCAAGCAATCTGAGGGAAGAGATGCAGGACGTCGATGTGTAGGCACACAGTCCGCATAGTACTCTTCAAGATACGGATAAATGGCTTGAGCGAGCTCTTGATTCCTTTCAAGCAGAGAGAGAACATACTCATAGTGATTGAGTACCTCACTGCGAATGGAAGGGAGCAGTGGATATCCTTTGAATGAATTGATCACTGAGCCGTTCCAAGATCTGAGATTGGCAGTGAAGATTTTATCAAAGAGAGATACGGGAGATAGAATCTTTACCATCAGATTGAAGTTTTCTTCACAGTGGCTTGGAGCAAGATTTAAGCACCGTTCACCAACTGTACCACTGGAAGACGCTTGAGCATTAAACCGAAGAGGGGTGAGGGATAATCTCTGAAGTTCTTGACGTAGACATTGTTCTATTTGATGTCTAATAATTGGGAGCTTGAGAACAGGTCCGAGTCTTTGTTGACGCTTCAGGAGGCAATACTTGGCGAATTGACGCTTCTTGTCATGCATGCCTATGCCGAAAAGATGGGGAGCTTGGACTAACTCTGGGAAGGTGTATTTATGTCCCATGTACGCTTCAACCCAATTTACTTCATTTATACAGAAGTCTGTGCCAGCAGTCACCATAGCACGAATGCCTTCAAGATGAATATCTCTTATGGCTTCAAAGCGGTGCTTATCAGGCTGATAGTTGGCATTCCAGACGCTGTCAAAGTAAGCATCAGCTTCAGTCTGGAGCAGATCGGTCAACGATTCAAGGCGCTCACCAGCATGAATCTCTTTATTTTTCCATAGACTAAGAGGACGGACCGATGCAAGATTTTCAGCGCTGTGAGCCGTCTGTGGGAAATGTGTGTAACCTTCTCTGTTCAAGACTGACTCTGAGGGATTGAGAAAGCTAGGACGGAGAGGATCATACACACGAACAGTGTAATCCCTTAGCGCGAACCCAGTTGGTCTGCTGTGGCCATTATCAAGATAGTAAGCCACATCCACGGCACATCTAGGAGGTCTGTCTCCTGGTCTGTCTAGAACGGTTGCTTTGATTGCGCTGTCAAAGTCAATCAGTCTTGCAGCGTCAGCTTCTGCAGCAATATATCTTTCTATATTATATCCTGCAGGAATGAAATCTTCGTCGAGCGCTGGGGGCATATAGTTAATTGAATGATCAATTGTCTTCAGCGGATCGAGTTGAAAGAAGTGACGAGGAGCTGTAACGTCTTCAGCAGCGCTCTGACCTTCTGAACGTGCCTCTGTTAAAGTAGCAGGTTCCTCAGGTTCAATTGCAGCTACTTCAGCGGCAACATCTTGAGCGATAGCTACGACTCCAGTCAGGTCAACATCCAACAGAACATCTGTGGACACTTCAGCAGCAGCTGGAACTATAGCTGAAAAACAAGAGCCATCCTCTATAAGAGCAGGATCTTCTACAGATGTAGGAATAGAAATGCTGTGGGAAGAAATAAACTTACCCTGAGAACTAAGCTCAACAGCAGTTTCTGGAGCGCTTGGCTCAACAGCAACATCTTGAGCGCTTGGCTCAACGACAACTTGAGCGCTTGGCTCAACGGCAACTTGAGCGCTTGGCTCAATAGAAACATCTTGAGCGCTTGGCTCAACGACAACTTGAGCGCTTGGCTCAACTGTCTCAGGCTCTTCAGGAGTAGCTTGACGCTTGCTAGTCCTGGAACGCTTAAAGATTTTCTTAATGTTGACTCCTTCAACTAGTTTAGCCGGAGGAGCGGGAGGATCAGCAGCTGGTTCTTCAAAGTCTATTTGCTTAATGATCCCTTCCAGCTTTCGTCTTTTGAGAGGCAACTTGTCCTCGGCATCCTCATCAGTTTCCTCATCAATCTTTTGAGAGGGGACGGCAATTTTAACTTTGGGTTTTCTGGGGGCTCTCTTCTTCGTTGCTGCTGGACGCTTCACAGCTTCCTCTGGCACTGGTCTCTCCGCCTTTTGAGCAAGCAGTTGGCGTTCTTCCAGCCGCTCAGATAGGGGTCTAGCCGCACCACTAACTTTTGGAGGATTGAACATATTGGTCAGAATCCTTTTTCCCAACAACTTGGACTTATTCAACGGAAGTCCAGACGAGTACACACAATTCGATTTAAACAAGATGTCACTCAGGATGAGTCCATAAGGCTTATTTGAAGCGCTTAGACTGTCCCGAAACCGTCCGAAGATGTACTCACTCCAGTTGATTTTGATGTTGAAGAGTATAGCAACCATCATCTGAAATTGAACAGGATTTACCTTATCAAAGGTTCCCACGCGGCATTCTATGATCTTGCTGCAGAAATCAGCCAATAACCGGTATTTGGACACCAGGTCTTTCTTCTCGAAGTACTGAGTGTAAGGAACGTCGTCGTACGCACTCATGATTGCCCATGCTTCCTTAATTTGTTTCAACGTAACAGAATCCAATGCCTCACCCTCATTAGGCAAATTGAAGTTCTTGGCAATGGTGGAAGCAGATAGGATGAATTCCTTTGGAGACTCCTTCTTGGAGAAGGGAATTTGACAAGAGATGGACTTCTTGTCCTCTGAAAGTGTAGCAGTCTTCCAGAAAGTTTCAACTTCAGTGGGAAACATATAAGAGTATTGGGTTAAGAAGGGTTTGAGCCCAGCTTTGACGACCATGTCCATTATGTCCGTCAGGTTGATCTGAGTTTGTTCATATAGAAATTTCCAGTCGACAACAAGACCTTCAGTTACCTTGATGGTAATTTCAGCAGAAGTAGATGATGATTTCTTTGGTGCCATTTTTTTTTTTTTAAAAGAAGAAGATGGACTGAGATTTTTCTGTTGTTTTGAGAGAGAGATAAAGAGAGATTTGCAGATATGCTTGAGTAGAAAGTAAGTTACTTTTTTTCTGCAGAGTTTGTGTTTTAAATGACACAGTAAAGGGTTTTGAAACTTGTGTTATGTAGTCTTAGTAGGATTTAAACACGTGTAATAACTGTTGAATCTTAGCCATAAATTTATTAACTGCGGACGCGAGTTTTGTGTAAAAGAGAGAAGTTACATTTGGTAATTCTCACATATAAAGATTTGACATCCGAGTTAAAAAAAAATTAACGTTTGGTATTTTCAGAGTGTAACACACGCGCATGTTTGTACACTGACACGTACACAAATACGTGCTATCTCTGAACCGTCATTTTTAAAAAATTTGAGTACCCGCCAGTTTGATGTGATAGAGGCGTGTGAGTAGAGTACAAAATAGACCTTTGAGTCTACCCACGACCTTGAAAGAAGTTTGAAAACTTTATGCATGGCTTGTAACGAAAATATTTTATAAATTTTTGATAAACTATTCAGCGCTTAGCTGATATAATGGACGCTTGAAGTCAAAAGTCTTTTCAATATTTTGAGCATTCAATATTTTATGCAAACATAGAACTGAGCGTTGATGATTATGCATCTGAAAATTTTTATCATTGACGCTTACAGTTATGGTCCAGTATAAATATAATTTTTTTAAAGAATATTGTGAGATATAACTTAAGTGGATTCCCCCTAAATTATATGCCTAATAAAATATGATGCTTCATGATCAAGCGTTTAAATCAATCATACCTAGTTCACTTCTCAAAGTGAGAAAACGTTGTTCATTGAGTGCTTTGGTGAAGATATCTGCCAGTTGTTTGTCAGTTCCAATGAAGTGCATGGAGATATCTTTCTTTTGAACGTGGTCACGAAGGAAATGGTATCTAATGTCAATGTGTTTGGTTCTTGAATGAAGAACAGGGTTTTGAGTCATGGCTAAAGCGCTTTGGTTATCACAATGAATGGGAGTTGGTCCTAAGATTGTTCCGTAATCTCTAAGTTGTTGCCTCATCCATAGAACTTGTGCACAACAACTTCCTGCAGCTACATACTCAGCTTCGGCTGTGGAGGTAGCTATGGATTGTTGTTTCTTGCTATGCCATGAAACTAACCTATCACCTAAGAATTGACAAGTACCACTAGTGCTTTTACGATCTATTTTGCAACCTGCAAAATCTGCATCTGAGTAACCGATTAGTTCAAAAGGAGAATCCCTGGGATACCATAAGCCCACATGTTGTGTGCCTTTTAGGTATTTAAGGATTTTCTTGGCAGCAGTCAAGTGTGACTCTTTAGGATCAGCTTGGAATCGTGCACACATACATACCGAAAACATAATATCAGGTCTACTGGCAGTGAGATAAAGAAGTGATCCTATGATACCTCTATAATTAGTGATATCAACTTTCTTTCCACTTTCATCTTTATCTAACTTAAGCGTTTGGCTCATTGGAATTTTTGAATATGATGCATTTTCCATACCAAATTTCTTAATCATATCTCGTGTATATTTAGCTTGGTTGATAAATATGCCATTAGGGAGTTGTTTAACTTGTAGTCCTAAGAAGAAAGTTAATTCACCCATCATGCTCATTTCAAATTGTTCTTGCATCATTTTCGAAAATTTCTCACACAGACGCTTATTAGTAGAACCAAATATAATGTCATCAACGTAAATTTGAACTAAGAGAATATCTTCATCATTGGTAATTTTAAATAACGTTGTGTCAACGCTGCCTTTTGAAAAACCTTTACCAATAAGAAAGATAGAGAGAGTGTCATACCATGCTCGAGGTGCTTGCTTAAGCCCATAAAGTGCTTTTTCTAGCTTGTAAACCATACCCTTACCATGATTGTTGATGAATCCTGGTGGTTGCTCCACATACACTTCTTCTTGGAGTTTACCATTCAGGAAGGCACTCTTTACGTCCATTTGAAATACTGTAAACTTGTTAAACGCTGCGTACGCTAGAAACATGCGGATTGCTTCAAGACGAGCAACAGGAGCGTAAGTCTCATCAAAGTCAATGCCCTCCTCTTGGCAGTATCCTTGAGCTACGAGTCTGGCCTTGTTTCTTACAACAATGCCGTCCTCATCCATCTTGTTTCTATATACCCATCTAGTTCCAATAACTCCTTGATGAGTTGGTCTTGGTACTAGCATCCAAACTTTATTTCGCTCAAACTGATTGAGCTCTTCTTGCATAGCTTCAATCCAACTTGGATCACTTAACGCTTCATCCACTTTCTTAGGTTCCATTTGAGATAGAAAGCTTGCGAACATAGCCTCATTAAATGTAGCGGCTCTAGTTCTAACTGGTGCTTCAATATCTCCAATGATTTGCTCAGGTGGATGGTCACGTAACCATAGTCTATCTGTTTGGAAGGGGTTTTGAGAATGAACAGGCGCTTGAGAATCATTCGCTTGACCATTCTCCTGCGTTGGCGCTTCAAGTTCACGATTCCTTCTTTGCTCTTGATGATCATTCTCTTCATGATCATCCGTATTTCTTACATGATAATTTAGATTGATTTCACGAGTATTCTTAGGAGGAGGCACTGAGATCTCATCATCATCGTCAGTATCTTCATCAATAGTAATTTTGGACGCTTGATGACATAGATCTTCAACTCCTACATCATTTACATTTACCTTACTCGGCTCTTGGTTAGCATCATCAAACACAACATGAATAGATTCCTCAACCTTCGATTTGATCTTATTGAGAATGCGAAAATTCTTTCCATTTTTGGCGTAGCCTAGAAAGATTCCTTCATCCGCTTTAGGATCAAAAGTCTTTAGGCTTTGGGATCCATTATTATGGATAAAACATTTAGAACCAAAGACGTGAAAGTATGAAATATTTGGCTTACGTCCCTTCCACAGTTCATATGGAGTTTTTCCATGCTGTTTGTTGATCATGCATCGATTTTGAGTGTAACAAGCAGTGTTGATCGCTTCGGCCCAAAATCTAGGAGCAAGCTTGGATTCAGCTAACATAGTCCTAGCGGCTTCCTTAAGCGTTCGGTTCCGGCGCTCAGCAACACCATTTTGTTGGGGAGTTCTGGGAGCTGAATACTCATGATGTATTCCATTTTCTGCACAAAACTTCTCAACAACCTTGTTAGTAAACTCAGTACCGTGATCGCTTCTTATTCTTGCAACCTTAAGATTTTTCAATGTTTGAAGTTGCCGAATAAGCGCTGTTAACTTGTCACATGTTTCATCTTTGGATGAAAGAAATTCCACCCAAGTAAATCTAGAGAAATCGTCTACTACCACTAAAGTATACTTTTTACCGCTTACACTGATTGTTTGAACAGGTCCAAACAAATCCATGTGAAGTAGTTCAAGTATTCTAGAAGTAGATAGATGAGGTTTTCTCTTGAAAGATGATTTAACTTGTTTACCCATTTGACAAGCGTCACAGAGGCGATCCTTATGAAATGGTCCATTTGGCAATCCCTCTACAAGATTTTGACTTATAAGCTGAGAGATTGTCTTAAAGTTGAGGTGATTCATTTTTCTATGCCATAACCAACCCATTTTAGATTCATTTTTAGCAACAAAGCATGTTGGGTTGTTATCAAGTGTTGAACCCCAATCTACCAAATATACGTTGTTATTCCTTTTTCCTTTTAGTTTAGTAGATTTAGTCTTAGCGTCGTTTATATAGCAATAGTCACTTGAGAATATGACTTCAAAGCCTTTATCGCAGAATTGACTTATGCTTAATAAATTGTGCTTTAGACCCTCAACAAAATAAACATCACTTATCATGATGTTCCCCCTATGCACAGTACCTATACCTTTGGTTTTACCTTTGGAGTTATCACCAAATACAACCTGAGGACCATTGGCAGCTTGATAGTTGATCAGAAGATCTTTGGAACCTGTCATGTGCCTTGACGATCCACTATCAAAATACCAAACAGATGTATTGACTTTAGCTCTAGGTACCTGCAATCAAAAGGGAAGTTCTATTTCTGTTTAGGTACCCATTGTTGCTTGGGTCCTTCAACATTAGTATCCTTGTTAGTGTTAAGTAGAACTTTAGGAACCCAAATTTGCCTTGTCTTCATAGTAGGAATATTGGCCTTTTTGGGTTTCACCTTGTGCTGTGTGTAATTTTTGGATGTATAATAATATCCACGATTATAATAATAGTCATAATCATAATTATCATAGTATCGATAATATGATCTTGACTGTCTTGGATATCGACGCTGGTATTTCCTTGGCTCTGGCTTGGGTTGCACGTTTGGTGCTAGACGCTTAGCGCTTGATTCACAGTGACTAGATTTATCCTTAGCTTTTTGAGCGTTTGGATGAGTCTGTCTTTGTGGATCATTTGCTTTAGCCTTACCCTTGTCTGAGTTAGTTTTGACTTTCTCATTTGGCCTCTTACCATTGTCCCTTGGTTCATTTTGAGTTTGACCTTGTGAACCTTTCTCAACAAAGAAAACACCCTTTCCTTTGTTGTTTGCCGTAACATTAGGTTTGTTTGGTTGTTTACCGAATTCATTGCATCCTAAACCGGTCTTTTCTCCAAACAACCTTGTTATTTCAGTCACATTGTCGAGCTTTCTGGATGCTTTGGACAACGATGAGATGAGCTGTTCTGACTTGGCAAGTCTAGCCATCAGATCAGCTTCTCTCTTGACTATTATATCAAGATCACCTTTCAATTGAATAACTTCACTCTCAAGCGATTGGTTTTTCTCAATGCACTGTTGCTGAATTTGCAACTCTGCTCTGAGCGTTACTTTATCGTTTGTGAGTGATGAAATAATAGCGAGATCATTTTGATATATTTTGGCAGCTTCTTGACATTCATTGTAATATTCTTTGACTTTGTCAAGTAATTCATCATAAGAAAGAGGAATTGATAATTCATTGATTACCTCAGGGGACGCTTCATCATCTCTGGCCATGAGACATATGAGCGCTGAGTCATCTATCGGCTCATCATCATCACTACTTTCGTCTGATGATTCTAAATCTTCAGGTGCTGATGCTGGTTCTGATTCCGCAAGCAAACCTTGTTGTCGAAGGTTGCTCCTGAATTGGTTTCTATCCAAGTAATCCTGCCTTGAGGGCTTGGATACATTTGGATAGGGACAATTTACCTGGTAGTGCCCCGGTTTCCTGCAATTATAACAAAGATTGGTTTTCATTTTTTGTTCACTTGTTAGCCTTGCAGTGTGTGGTTTTGAAACCACTGGAGCTGGGAGACTTTGAGTAGACGCTTGATATTGAGCAGGCGCTTGAGGTAAAGGAACAGAATATTGAGGCGCTTGAAACTGTTGTTGTATGGGAGAAGGCGCTTGATATGAACTTTGTCCTTGATTATTAGGACCTTTTCCTTTCTTTTCATATCTCAAGAACTTCCTGAATCTATTCAGCAAAGCCAACTCTTCTTCCTCATTAATGTCCGAATTCTTTCCTTTGTTACCCGATTTGCCTTTGATTGATGCAATGAGCGCTCCAGATTCAATCACTGGATTACTCACAATGTCACTAGCAGAGTTCAACTCGAACTCAAAAGCTTTTATCTCTGAAAAGGCGTCTTCTGGAGTTAAGAGATCCAGCATGTTTGATTCTCTCATAGCTGTTGTCTTCATCAAGAATTTACTTGGTAGACTTCTAAAGATCTTAACCACCATTTCTCGATTCTGTAAGTCCATTCCCAACGACGTAAGTTCTGTAACAAGAGCTGTGAATCTTATATCCAATTGCTCTAGCGTTTCATTGGGTAGCATCTTAAATCCGTTAAACTTTTCCTTAGCAATGGAAAGTTTGTTTTCTTTGATTTGAGCTGAACCACCACAGATTGTAGCCAGCTTATCCCATATTTCTTTAGTCGTTTTGCAAGATTTGATTTTATTGAATAAGTTATCATTATCACCAATAGCCGTATACAGAGCGTTGCGACCAACATTGTCCAAGTTAGCTCTTCGACGCTCATCTGGAGACCATTCTTGTTTTGGTTTTTCAACGTAACCATCAGGGGTTTCTTCTGTGGCTCCAGGCGCTCTTGTGATAACTTTGTATATTTTGATTGGCCCATCTGAAATAATATCGCACATGTCATCATCGCATGAACATAAATACGTAAATGCTTTGACTTTCCATGTGTCAAAATTGATTCTGTCAATTTGGGAACTTTAGCAAATGCCATATCTAAGCTTTAAAAAAAGCAACTAGATTTTGAAAGAAAAGGATCTAAACAAGCAGTTATGCTTGGAAATTTTAAAATTTCAAAATTAACCGCTCTGATACCACTTGTTGGTCCCAAGTGGCATACGAAAGGGTCTAGAAGGGGGGGTTGAATAGACCCTTAAGTCTTTTTCGACTTAAAAAGATTTCGTATTAAACGTATTTGGACGCTTGAAATGATAGGCGCTTGAAGTGTCTAACGCTTCACTTTAGCGTTCACATAAGATATTTGAGACTTTGTGAAGCGTCTAATGAAGACTGTTTTATAAAGTTAACTTAGACTTCAGGAATTGAATACTTTGACCTTGTAGGTTAAGCGTTCAGTTCTTTTAATCAGGGTTAGCACAGCGGAATGATTTTGGAGTCTTCTCTTTGAAAGTTTTAGCGTCACAAGATGTTTCTTAGGTGCTTAGCTTTTGATTGTGTTTTACTTATGCAATGATATGATAGATGAATGAAATGACTGAAAAGTAAATAACACAATATTTGTAAGGTTCGTTGGGTGGTGTAATCCCAACTACGTCCTTCTTCTCCTTTGCACTTGGAGGCAATCCACTAAAATGATTCTCAAAGAATCACACAGAATCTTCTACAAATTAGGGAGAGATGGATGTCGATGACTTGAGCTCCTTGATCACACAGATTTCTGCTTCAAATCACTTCAACCCTCTTGCTTCTTTCACCCAGAAATGATGCAAGTATCCAACTTCGACTTCACACAGATCGCGAGGCTTGGATGGGATTTTCTAAAAGGTTTGTTTGATTTTGATGAAGTTCAAACAACTTGGTAATATCTCAGTAGGAATCTGGTTTCTTCAAAAAGAATGTTTGAGATATTTGTTGACTGTCTCAGGAATATAAGAAAAGCAAGTATGATGTTTCTTGAATTTTCTGGCTTTTCTGAGAGTTTAAGGAATGAGATTTTAATGCAACAGCAATTTGGCTTTGATAAAATTGTTCCTCTTTTTGTTTGTTGTTGAAGTCCTATTTATAGGTATTCTTGGAGAAAGTGTCCGTTTGACACATGCACTGGCACGTGTCTCTCACTTTCGCGAGTGAACAGCTTTTGTCCTTTTTCCTGAAAATCTGCTGCACGAAAGTTGGTGCTGCAGTCTGAGATAGTTGACAGTCCAATAGGGTGGCTTCTCCGTACGTCTGACATTACTTATCATATTAAATGCTCTTATCAACATTTAATGCATTTGAAATTAATACCCGTTGGTATTTAATGCTTTGAGAATATTTGCATTAAACTCCTTCTGGACTTAGAAGTAAATTCAGGTGAAATCACTTCTGTCCCATAAGGTAACGCTTGATATAGCTGGCCAAAGTGGACGCTTGGAGACTGTATCTATCTTCTGAGATCAGGCGCTTGAGTCTTCGAACTTTACCACTGATAAACTCACTCAGAAATCATCAGACGCTCAGCCTAAGACTTTTGCCTAACACTCTAAAGTAAGATAACAAAGCCTAATAAATCTATTACAAGTCTAACGCTTCAAAGCCTATACAAGTTTTCTACGAAAATAAACTTACAACTTTTTTTTTTGGGGTCTAACAAAAACTTAATTGTCATCATCAAAACTTCTAACATGAAATTCCTAACAGCTAGTTCTAATGGTTTTCGTTACTATATTATTTTTTTAAAATTATTTCTCAAATTTCTTATGTGTCTTTCCTCTTCGTGCTAAATTTGACTATTAATGTTTTTAAAGCTTCTCACTTGTGTAAATCTCAATTCAATGCTATAATTAAAGTTTTTCAATGTGATCATGGTCGTGAATATGATAATAAGGATTTTCACGATTTTTTTAATAAAAATGGCATTCAATTTCGCTTTTCTTGCCCTCACACATCTCCTCAAAATGGCAAGGTCGAATGCACTCTTCATTCCATAAATAACATTATCCATACCTATTTAATTCAATCACAACTTCCACCTTCCTTCTGGGTTGAGGCTCTTCACATGGTAGGTCACTTGCTCAACTCACTCTCTACTACCACCTTTTCCTATCAAACCCCCTTTGAGCTTCTCTATAATATTTTCCCATCTTACTCCCATCTTCGTGCGTTTGGTTGTCTCTGTTATCCTAACTTATCAGCCACTACAACCCATAAACTTGCCCCTCGATCCGCTGCATGCGTGTTCCTTGGCTATCCTGCCAACCACCACGATTTTTGGTGTCTTGATCTCACCACAAATAAAATCATTCTATCTCGTCACGTTACTTTTGACGAATCCATCTTCCCTTACCCATGCTTTCACCTCTCTACTCCTCGTGAAGACTACTCTCTCCTCTCTCCCGATGAAGATCCGCCAGCTATTCTACCAGATCTTCTGATGTCGGACCCTATCCCCGCCGAACCCACTCCTCCACAAATAACTCCTCTCACCACAAATCAACATCAAATGGTCACTCGATCCAAATCCGGCTTTGTTTGACCCTGTAAAATTCTTAATCTCTCAGCATCCACAAATCTTTCTTCTATTCCTCGCTTTTCTGCTCAAGCTCTACAATCACCCAATTGGAAAGCTGCCACGGATGCCGAAATTTTGGCATTACATTCCAATGACACTTGGGATCTCGTCCTCTATCCTCCTCACATAAATATTGTAGGTTCTAAATGGATTTTTAGTCATAAGTTTTGTTATGGGTTCTATTGAACGATACAAAGATTGCTTAGTTGCTCAAGGCTTCACACAACAACATAGCCTCGACTAGGATGAAACATTTAGTTATGTTGTTAAACGCACTACCATTCGCACTGTTCTTAGTCTCTTTATCTCTCGTTCCTGGCCTATCAATCATTTAGATGTCAAAAATGCTTTTCTTCATGGTCATCTCTCTGAAACTGTTTTCATGAAACAACCGCTTGGTTACATTGATCCATCTCATCCTAATCATGTCTATCACCTCAAGAAGGCCCTCTATGGTCTTAAACATGCTCTGCGAGCTTGGTACCACTGTTTTGCCACTTATCTGTCTTCCTTAGGTTTTGTTAGTAGTAAAGTTGACACATCCTTCTTCATTCTTCATCGTGCATCTCACACAGCCCATCTTCTCCTCTGTGTCGGTGATAATATCTTAACTGCTTCGTCTACCCCTCTTCTCTGTCACCTTACTCGTATTCTATCCTCTGAAGTCTCTATGATTGATGTTGATTCTTTACACTATTTTTTCGATATTTTTGTCACCCGCACTTCCTCTAGTCTATCTTTCTCTTAGGAAACATTTGCTCGAGATATTCTTGAGCGTGCTAATATATACTCATGTAATCCTTGTGCAACCCCTGATGACTTCTGGTGCCCCGGTTCTTAACGCTACCATTTTTCAATGTCTACCTGGTGCCTTACAACATCTTGCTATCACTTGTCCCGACATCACCTATGTTGTTCAGCAAATCTATCTTTATATGCATGATCCTCGTCTTCCCTATTTGAATACTCTGAAAGATATTCTTCGTTACCATCATGGTACTCTTTCCCATTGTCTTCATTTTCGTCCCTCTTCCACTTCGAGTTTCATTGCTTACTCGGATGCCGACTAGGCCTGGTTGCCCAAACACTGATCGTTCTACTTCTGGCTATTGTGTCTTCTTAGGTGAAAATCTCATTGCTTGGTCATCTAAGCGTCAAAATGTTATTTCTCGGTCTATTGCTGAAGCTGAATATCGTGGTGTTGCCAATGTAGTTGCTAAAAGTTCTTGGCTTCGCAATCTTTTGTTTGAGATACCTTGTCCTTTGTCTCGTGCCACGGTCTTTTTTTGTGATAACATCAGTTCTATATATTTAGCTTCTAATCCTGTACAACATCAATGTACCAAACATATTGAATTAGATATTCAGTTTGTTCGCGAAAAGGTTGCCTTAGGTAAAGTTCGTGTTGTCCATGTTCCATCTATGCATCAATATGCTGATATCTTCACAAAAGGGCTCCCTTCCTAGCTATTTTTTTATTTTTAGTCCAGTCTCAATATTTGAAACTCCCTGTTCTGACTGGAGGGGAGTGTTAAATAAGATATGTATCTTTGTATATTTTCTTGTATATTTCCTTGTATATCTTTTCCTTATTTCTAGCTTAGGGTTTTCTTGATTATCAAGTCTCTTGTAATTATATATATGATTTTACGTAATACAAGTTTCCCTACGAAGTTTTACCACTCTAACAATTATATATATATATATACATACACGATTCTGTTGTAGAGTTATAATATCTTTTAATTTTTTTTGGTACAGCAAGCAAACCACAAACCTTCTAACCCAATGTCCATGAGAAGAAGAGGCAGCAGACTATCTAGAGGGTCTTCTTCCCAGATCATTTCCTCTTCTTACCCTCACGCTTGGTCATCTCATCCGCGCCCAAATTGTTGGCCAAGCTTGGGCACGTTGGGTAACAAGAGGTAACCAAATCATGCCCAAGGTTGGACATCTCCTTTGCGCACTTGTTACCCTGCAGCCAACATCAACAATCTTGCAATCCTACAGCCAACATCCATCAATAATGTTCCCATGAGGATCCATGCTAGCATCCGCTTTGTTAATCAAATGAAACACAACCAATGAGTGTGTCTCAATAATCACTCTCGGAATACCCCTACTCCACGCCACTTCCAATCCTTTCCTAATCGCCAAATAGTCCGTGATGGTGATCGTGCAGTCTCCCACTCTGCCATTAAACCACATCACCCACTGCCCTTTCTCGTCCCTGAGAACTCCACCAATCGAAGCACTTTGGATCGTTGCCAAGTAACTTCCATCCCTATTCATTTTATGCCACCCCGTATCCGGTTTTCTCTAGTAGGTTACCATAGTAACATCACGTGGCAGTTTTGTCACGATTGGGAAAGTCTTTCCAAGATCACTAACCAACGTTTTAATAGATGCAAGTATTTCCCAGAGTCAAGAAGTTCTGCATTATTTGCTTTTCAAAGTGTGCATATTGTTTCTAGGGAAGTGTTCGGCAACTTGACTTAAGGAATAAGAGAATTGAGCCAAGTGATAGAAAGATTGTTTTGAAACCAAAAGATTAGCAGGTTGTTGAAAGAAGTGAAGAAAGTTCGGTGGTGGAACAAGAGGATGTTCCAAATTGAACGAGATATAGAACAATCTCTAAGGATATGGATAATCGACTCCGAGTGGTAATTACATCTCATGCAAGCATTCGATAAGGCGTGTCCTCTCGTAAATCTAATGGCGTCCATAAGAAGTTTATCGTGATTAACACTACAACAAAAAGTAATATTAATGACAAAATTGAAAGTGAAAATATTAAAGTTGTTACTAGATATATACAATGAGTGACAATAACTTTTGCATTGCCACAAAAAAAAAATTTAGTGACAAAAATTTCTTTAGAGTTGTCACTATTGACAAATGTATAGTGACAAAATAAATAGAGTGACAACTATAATTGTTGGCACTAAGTTATAATTAAAGGTGTGTCACTAATTGTCAATAGTGACAACAAATTTCTTGTCGCTAAGTATCAAGAATGATAACTTCAATACAAATCTTACCACTATTAAATATGTAAAACCTATTCTCGTAACAAAACAAAAAACTCTTGTCACTAAAAAATTTACAATTAGTGACGACTTTTACATTTTGTCATTAATGTATTTTTTTTTTTTTTTTTGGTTTAGAGTAACATGCCAAAGGAACATTTTAATTTTTGGAGGAATTTAAGCACGCACAAAGAGATCTATTTTTTAAAAACACAAGTCGGCAAGAGAGGTCCGGGGTCACTAACATGTTGTGTGCACTTTTCCACGAAAATTTACCATTCGGACTTCCCCAACAATACCTAACATTGCGCCCAGAAGTTTCTTGGGGAAGGGGATGACTACGGATCAAATTAATGATATGCATGGTTGGGGATGTGGGTGCGAACCCGACTCAAATCCCACCTTACTATATTGTCTCACATCCGAAACTCTCAAATTGATCTCATCATCCTCAATACCATCCTCAATTTGGTCACAAAGATAACCCTCATTGAGCCATCAAGATATTTAAAATTTATTTTTATTATTTAGCTTTTACACTTTTGACATTAAAAAATTGAATTAAATTGGGATACTTTAGGTTCGTTAAATATTACAAGAAATTTATTTGTAATTTTTTTTTATTATTATTATTATTTATAACAAAATAGATAGATCAGTTTTGACTGTTATCATGGACATACAAGTCTAGAGAAGTTGTCTAAGATCTGACAGAATCTAGAAATTAAATCAATGCACCCAAAGCATGAAAGGACTGGAGGCTATTCAGAGAAAACAATACTTACGAGAGTATATAAAACTCTTCCACCTGCCGAAACTTTCTCCACTTGGGAATACAGAGTTCATTTCAGCTATTGTTGTGACAGCTGAATAACCATTTGCACGTCGTGATCTAGCCAAATCCTGGTATTTTTCAACCCGCTCCAACGCAAAATCTGTAGAAAATTTCCAATCATATTTAAAATTGTTCAACCAATTTTATTAGATCGATACTAGCACTAAATATTTTGTACTCACCAAACATTTCAGAAGTTAGTACTGAAGTCAAGAGCCTAACACCTAATTACCCTTCAAAAGGGCTATGCTCCAAATTTTGCTTGGACATGGATATTGATATACCAAAAAGGAGTGACGAACAATCCACAGTGCATCGTTGGATCGTTAGCCTCGCTAATACATACGAGTCATAAGTAAGGTTATGTCTCATATGTTTTGAATTTGCCCGAAGATCCCTAGTAAGGTCTATAATAACAAAATACTACAAGATCCGCGTGTTTTTTCTTACTTGACAACCCGGCCCGACGAAGTATGATCCTTGCCGCATATCTAGGACACGTGGTATCATCCTAAAGGTGGGAGCAACAGTGATTGCCTAATCACATGAATAATATAAATACCCGCATTTATGAAGAGTAAGGGGGCTGGAATCTAAGCATTTAATACTCTTGTTAGCACAGTCATAGAGTCGTGATTCAGATTAAGACTTGACAATACGATCTCATTAACATAAATTAGTATAATATTATACGAATTACGCATATAATGGGTAAACGACTTGATAATTTGGAACTACGTTAGAATTGATCCTCGATAGGTACGTAGGCAGCTCGGTATCTCGAGTGCAGTCTATAATCTTAATTTGTTTGTGTTTAGTTCGTCTTACGAGGTCTTCCGGACTGAGTAAGGGTAGGGTTAATTTCCGACCTAGATCAGTTGGCGCCGTCTGTGGAAAAATACTGAAGAGTTGCTGAGTTTGAATTTTGAAGACATGACGTTAGGAAATGAGAAGCACGTTCAAAACGAATGATCTTCATCCAATGTATGGGTACCACAAAAACGTCCTATTACAGCGCACCTATGACAGCGGTTTTGAAAACTGCTGTAATAGGGGGTACTCGATTCGGACCTATGACAGCGGTTCGAGCCGAACCGCTGTCATAGGTGTCAAAAAAAAATAAAAAAATTTGGACTTTTGGCAGCGGTTCGGGCCGAACCGCTGCCAAAAGTTGTCAAAAAAAAAAAAAATTTTGAACTTTGTGGCAGCGGTTCTGCCCGAACCGCTGCCAAAAGTTTAAAATTTGGGCGGGTTTATTTCAAACCGGCCCCCCCTCTCTCTCACTCTCACTCTCACTCTCTCACTCTCTCTCTCTCTCTCTCTCTCTCTCAACTCTCTCACCACCGCCACCACCGCCTCCGCCGTCCGCCGCCCCTCTCGGTTTCTCTCTCTATTTTTAGATCTACTTCTCTCTCTCTCGGTTTCTGTCGGTATAGGACCGCCGCCGCCCACCTCTGCCAACGCCGACGCCCACCTCCGCCTCTGCCGCCGCCGCCCACCTCCGCCGCCGCCGCCGCCGCCGCCTTCTTCCATTTAGTTTTGGTATTTTTTTTTAGATAAATATATATACACACACACACACATAGAGTATATATAGATGTATGTATATGTGGGTGTATGCATATATGTGTGGGTGTATGTATATTTGTGTATGTGTGGGTGTATTTATATTTGTGTATATGTGGGTGTATGTGTATGTATATTTGTGTATGTATATATGTGGATGGGTGAATGTATATTTGTGTATATGTTCATGGGTGTATGCATATATGTGTATATGTTAATGGGTGTATTTGTGTATGTGTGGGTGTGTGTATATTTGTGTATGTATATATGTGGATGGGTGTATGTATATTTGTGTATATGTGGATGGGTGTATGTATATTTGTGTATATGTTGATGGGTGTATGTATATTTGTGTATATGTTGATGGGTGTATGTATATTTGTGTATATGTTGATGGGTGTATGTATATTTGTGTATGTGTTGGTGTACGTATATTTGTGTATTTATGAAAATATTTCTCGGTTGAAATTTTGCGGTGTTGGAATGACACGAAATTCACAAGGTCATAGAGAAACGGCATTTTGAACAAAACGCAAGACTTTGTCTTGCGCTCTCGTGATTTTAGCGATCCGAGATCGTTTAAGGCCTCAAATACGCGTTTTATTACAAAAATCGAGAGCGCGTTTTGTTCAGAATGCCATTTCGCTATGACCGTGCGAATTTCGTGTCAATCCGACATGGCAACATTATAAACGATAAAATAAAATTAAAAAATAAATAAATAAACCACCCTATGACAGCGGTTTAGCCGGAACCGCTGCCATAGGGTCCAATTTAATTTATTTTTTTTGAATAAATGACCCTATGACAGCGGTTCTGCCGAAACCGCTGCCATAGGGTCACCCTACTGCAGCGGTTTCTATAGAACCGCTGTCATAGGGTGACCTATGACAGCAGTTCCGGAACCGCTGCCATAGGGTTTTGACCTATGGTAGCGGTACCTATGGCAGCGGTTCAAAACCGCTGTAATAGGCCCAAAAAAATCGCTACTATAGGTCATTTCTGTAGTAGTGGGTAGCTTTGCCGCGAGGAGAAAGGGAAGGAACGAGTGAGGGAAGAATAAGCATGACGAAGAGGGAGCTGGACAAATCGGTGCAAGAACGCATTGACGAAGCATTAATAAGATTTATGGCAGACACATCAAGTTTCGCTATCTCCGAAGTGGCTGTTTCGTACTCCATAGGGGGCTAATTTGGAAGAAAATTGGGGGTAGACCAATCGGAAGAGGAGGTGGAGAGTCCGATGGTGGTACGGTCAGAGATTCATTGGGGAAAACAACCAATGCAAGGTGAAAAAGAGAGACCGGCATTGTCGAGGGAAGAAATTGATGATATGTACGAGAAGTTGGGTAAGATCAGCTAAAAAACGGAGACACCGAGGGATAATGTAGTTCCCGTATCAGCGTTGATGGCTAAGCATACGCCATTTTCAGAGGGAATATTAAGAGAAGCTCAGCCAAATTCAGTCTAAATGCCGAACTTCCGAATGTTTGATGGAACAGGTGACCCTAAACCACATTTAACTTCATTTGAAATGTTAATGACTTTGTATCATCAAACAGATGCAGTGAATGCGAAGATGTTTGCGACAACACTAGTAGGTTAAGCACAAGATTGGTTTACAAGTTAGAGGCTGGGGACAATTGTTTTGTATACGCAATTAGTTCAAAAGTTTGAGAATCATTTCGCGAGCAACAAGAAGGCCAAAAAATCTGTTTCAACTATGTTAAATTTCAAACAAGGCCCGACACAAAGCTTATGAGACTTTGTGTATTGTTTCAATCAGGAGGTGCTTGAAATCCCCAAATTAATCCACAAGTTGACTGTAACATTTCTCTTACTGGCGGTAAGAAAATGACCCCTAGCATCGGCGCTCGCTCGACATACTCCAAGAGATCAGGAAGAACTGATGCAAGTACAGAAACAATGCATCAGTGAAGAGAAGATGAATTTGTCAAAAGACGTTGAGAATTCGAGCATGAACGATCGAAAGGATGGTAACAATGATCGGATTGAGGGTTCGAGCATGAACGACCACAACGATACACCAAACATGACCAATATACTCCTTTAAATGCCCCTCGAGGCAGAACTCTACTATCTGCTCAAATGCATAACATAAATGCAATTCAATGGCCAAAACCGCTACGTGTGGGGCCGAAGAAGAATCCAAACAAATATTCTGAATTTTACAAGGATAAGGGCCATGACACTGAGGATTGCTATCAATTAAAAGATGAAATTGAGCATTTGATAACATCAGGATGTTTGAATGACTTTATTGATCGCAGTGTAGCAGAAGTAAGAGACCCGGAGGCCGATCGAAAAATAGAGATTAAACGATCTCGAAGTAGATCCCATGAACGAGATCAGCGAGGCTATCAAGACGATAGAGTATATGATAGGCCTCGAGAGAATGAATATCGGCGATATGACAATCGTTGTTATGATAATCATCAATACAACAATCAGAATCATCACTATGACAATCGTCATTGGAATGACGATCATCATCAGAATGAAAAACAAAGAGACAAGAATCCTAATCAAGAAAAACCCAGAGAGCATCGGGAACAAAATCTTGCAAACCACTTTGAATTACATGTGAGCGCAGGAGGTCCTGTTGGTAGGGATTCATCTAATTCAAGGAAGCGGCGTACCAGGTAGATACGTTTGAACTATTATCATTCCGAGCTGCTGAGTGTCTTATCGATAGGTCAAGCAGACCTGTCGATCACCTTTGATGATCGGGATTATGAGGGGATGAATGTACCACATAATGACCCTATGGTCGTTACGATGGATGTGGCAAACTATGTTGTACATAAGGTTTTGGTAGATACGGGCAGTTCGACTAATGTTATTTTTTGGAGTGTGCTGCAAAAGATGGACTGGGAAAGATAGCTTGGAAACTAGTGAATACTCCGTTGATGGGATTCACCGATTCTCAAATTATGCCAAAGGGATCCGTAGAACTCGATGTGCTGTTGGGATTAGCACCAAGACGTAAGACCATGAGGATCACATTTTTGGTTGTGGATACTCAGTTTGCCTATAACATGATTGTCGGAAGGCCGATGCTGAACAAATTCAGAGCAATTGTGTCAACTCCTCACCTTTAGATGAAGTTCAAGACATGAGATGGGATTGGGAAAGTCCGTGGTAATCAGCTAAAAGTACGTCAATGTTATACCACTTCCTTGAAGCCAAAGGTCGAAAAGAAGCGGAAGATAGAGGCAATGAGAGTCCACCTAATTGACCACGATGCAGAGGTATTGATGAGGCAACTTGATAAAAAATAGTAGAGGAAAGATACGAGGGTACAACCTATTGAACACAAGATGATCCAACTATTTGAGGAAGATCCAAAAAAAATGACGAGGATTGGGGGACAATTAAGTTGGGAGATGGAAGCGAGCTTGGTAAAGTTTTTGAAAAAGAACTCGGACATCTTCGCCTGGAAAGTAGCCAATTTTTAGGGCATTGACCCCTCTATTATTGTACATCGTTTGAATGTCGATCCGGATGCTAAGCCGAGTCACCAGAAATGAAGGAATTTCGGCCGTGACAGAGATGCCATCATTGAAGAAGAAGTAGAAAAAACTTCTAGATGTAGGCTATGTTAATGAAATTCAATTTACTGAATGGCTTGCTAATGTAGTCCTTGTGCCAAAGGCTGGAAACGAATGGCGTATACGTACTGATTTTACTGATTTAAACAAAGTTTGCCCTCGGGACCCTTATCGTTTGCCTCGTATAGACTTATTAGTAGATTCTACTACAGGTTGTGCTTTATTCAGTATGACGGATGCGCATCAGGGATTTATTCAAATAATGATGGCCGAAGAAGATCGTGATAAAACTTCATTTGTAACAGCACAAGGTGTTTATTGTTACAATGTCATGCCATTCGGATTGAGAAATTCCAAGGCAACGTACCAACGACTTGTAAACACGATGTTTGCGGAAGAAATAGGCAAAACAATGAAAGTATACGTTGACGATATGCTCGTGAAAAGCACAAATGAAATTGACCACCTCGTTCATTTGAAGAAACTGTTTGAAATAATGAAACAATATGGTATGAAACTAAATCCTCATAAGTGCACCTCTAGAGTACGAGGTGGAAAATTCCTTGGTTACATGGTCACAGAACGAGGTATCGAAGCTAATCCTAAAAATAATTGAATTTATACTCAACATGATGTCATCGAAATGTCTAAAAGATGTGCAGAAGTTGACGGGTCGTATGGCTAGCTTAAATCGGTTTGTCTGAAGATCAGTAGACAAACGTTTGGAATTTTTCAAACTTTTGAAAAAGGTGAAAATTTTTATGTGGACTGAAGGATGTGAGAAGGCATTTCAGGAATTAAAGGAATATCTGATTTCACCCCCGTTACTAACGAAGCCGGTGTATGGAGAACCACTTTATCTATATCTGGCTATCTTGTTGGTAGCTATAAGTGCAATTCGGGTACGAGATATCGAAGGTGATCATCGTCCTGTGTATTACATGAGTAGAATGATGCGAGGAGCATAATTGAACTACATTGATATTGAAAAATAAGTGTTAGCCCTCGTAACTTCGGCAAGAAAATTATGTCCATATTTCAAGTCTCATCAGAAAATTGTTTTGACTGATCAACCTTTGAGGCAAATTTTGGACAAACCAGACGTATTAGGTAGACTCGTCAAATGGGCCAATGAATTGGGAGAATTCATCTTTGAATATCGAGGATGAACTGTTGTAAAAGCTCAGGTACTAGCTGACTTTCTAGTAGAAATGATGGAGACTGAAGCTGAGGTTGTATCTATGGTTGGGCCGGCAGAGCCGTGGGTAATGCATATTGACGCTTCGTCGATGACAAGGTAAGGAGGAATTGGTGTATGGCTTCATTCACCTAATGGATCGGATATGGAATTTACTATAAAGTTGAATTTTGATTTAACAAATAATGAGGCCAAGTACGAAGCTTTGATAGCAGGGTTGAAGATGGTGAAGGAATTAAAAGTGAAATTTCTAAAGGTATTTACAGATTCATAGTTGGTCGCGAAATAGGTGGCAGACACCTATGAAGCTCAAGAAAAAACAATGATTAAATACCTGGCTAAGGTAAAAGAGCTCATGTCAGACTTCGAAAAAATCAAATTGTGTCAAATACTGAGGGTGGAAAATGAACGCGCAGATGCATTGTCGAAATTCACCAATCAAATTACGGGATCTAAGAATCAAAAGGTTACGCTTCTCACAACGGATTGTTCGGAGATCGAACTGGTCATAATAGTGGCACCGATAAATGATGAACCTAGCCGAATGGATCCGATACTTGATTATCTGTGTCTAGGAAAATTGTCGAATGACCGAGTTGATGCGCGAAAGATATCAAACAGGGTTACAAGGTTCATGGTACTCAATGATTAATTGTATAAACGTTTTGTTAATGGGCCATTACTGCAATGCTTAAATCACACGGATGCAAAGTATGTAGTTAGGGAAATACATGAGGGGAGTTGTGGAAATCATTCAGCAGGAAGGTCGTTAGCCTAGAAAATAACGATACAAGGATATGTTTGGCTTACTTTGGTAAAAGATGCCCAGGACTTTGTTAAAAAATGCAAAGAATGTAAATTCCATTCTAACTAGATTCATCAACTAGGAAATCCTATGGAGGTGATAAAAATTGTGTATTTGTTCGATCAATGGGGCATTGATATATTAGGTTAATATCTTTAAAAATTAAAAATTAGAAAGCTGCTATGTTGAACAAAACAAGCTTTAAAATGCATAATTAATTTGCAGGACCATTCCCTCTGACCCAAGGCTAAATTTATCATCGTGGCCATGGAACACTTTACAAAGTGGATTGAAGCTGAACCAGTGGCTCGTATCACAGAGAAAGTTGTTATGGACTTCGTTTGGAGAAATATAATTTGCAGGTCAAAATTACAAACATGCATATATATAATATATATATATATAAATTATGAGATACTCAAAATTCGAGAAATATAATTTGCAGATTTGGAATTCCAAGGGTTTTCTCAGATAATGGGACTCAGTTTGTGACGCCCGAGAAAAGATATGATAGATTTTACGAGTGTTAGTACCTTCCCAATTATATTTATATTTTTCGAGTAATCGGATATGCTAATATCCTAGGTTGACCAAGTTCAAATAAGAAAATCAATAAGTAGGACAATTTTGACCAATAAATACTCGTGGCATGGCCTAGTTCACGTGAGGTGTGCAAAGAAAATAGGATAATTTCTTTTGTTGTACTTTATTTACCAAGAGTTATCCTCCAAATAGCAAGTTTGACTCACCCTTAGACAAGGATACGTGGCAAGCAAAGGAAGCCTTCAAATAACACTCTTCACTCAATATTAGTGGCGGGTCATTACTTTCCTTAGGGGCTTACACGTTGCCTTAAGGATGGTTTATCATCATTCTTTATTTTAATCAAAGGTTATCTTCATTTCTTACTTTCTATATATAGATAGTTGGCTGAGGGAAAGAATACACCTTCACACACACACATACGGCACTACACCTCCTATACCACCTTTTGTCTTTCTCAAACCTTTTCGGAAGAGGTAAATGCAATCAATTTAAAGTATTATCTTTTTTTTTTACTAAAGGGTAGTTATTAGACGTAAGGAATTCTGAAAGTTATAGGTTGATAGCCGACAACCCAACCCCACCACCAAAAGAAAACTTCAAATTAGCCTTATCATTACCTTTTCCTCTTTAAATCCGCATATTATTAGGAGGCTGGATGTACTCACGAATCGCAGAAGGAGAAAGGGCAATTGAAAGATTTAAATTTTCTTAGGCTTATATTATTATTTCTTAAATTATATTAGATTATTTTGGTGTAATAATGGGTTATGTTTTGTCTTTTAACAGGTGATCTTTTAGAGAGCCAATCAAGCTTAGATCAAATTTTGCCAAGCAAAGAGTTCTGTGAGTGTCATTAAAAATTATATTAGTATTTTCAAAACTGGAGATATATATATATATATATATATATATAATGTTATGTAAAAATTCTTATTCATTTTTTTTGAACTCTTTTAAAGTCTTAAAGTTCATTATGGTCTTTTGATGAAATCTTTCATTTCAATACTTTAAAATTTTCTTTGTGAAATTTGATAGTTTTGTAAAAATTATTATTATTTATTTCAAGGAAAAGAAAATATTTGTTATAAAAGCTATACATATGTTGAAAATAAGTATTTATCATTTGCATGGTTCAATCGATGACTCTGACTCAGAATTCTTAAAGTATTTCTCGGGCTCTGACCTAGACGGTGCGTGAGTTCGCTTGGGTAATATCGGATTACCGGGTATTGACCACTACGTCTGGGATCATTATTGGTATCCTTTCACAGGCAGGCTGGAGTTTGTCTGTAATCGTGACTGGTGCCGCCATGTACCTAGGCATGGCACAGTTTATTATTTCGTGGGGTAGCTCCCTGCAACCGAAGGATAAGGTAGTATATATTCAATGAAGATATAAGGAGGTGGTCATCTCTGAAATTCGGCATCTGCCGTATTGCATCATCATGGTCAAAATAAATTCTTAAGAATTTAATTCCTATATTTTGTTATATATTATCATGAGAATATTATATTGTTAAGATTGTTGATCAAGCTTTACATTCTCATGAAATTAATTCCTTATATTTGTTATCGTCATGAAAATGTTATTTTTGTCAAAATATATTTATCAAACCTTAGCTCTTTAAAATTCTCTTATGCGTACACCTATTGACCTCACTAAGTTTTTCTTATGTATTTAAATATTTTTTTCTCCAGATGGAAATCCTGCGAATCAGGAAGATGAGGGTAAATTTTAGAAGAGCAATAATAGTTCGAGTGCGAAAGGGGAGACCGAGTTTTAATCACGATACATAGCTAGAAAGTATCGTGATAGTTTTGTGTAACTCTTTTTCCGAAACTCCCGTTTTGATGAAATCTGTAACCTTTTGGATATTATATTACAATTATATTAATTTTTGGGTTTGTCAAAGAAAGTCTTATGTTCGTCAAGAGGAATAGTTTTTTTTTTAGTCACACTTCGGATATGCGGTCATGGATAATCCGCACATTCGGGGCGTGACACAGTTTAATGGAAAACTCATCGCATCATGGTGCCATGAATTAAAAATCCAACAAAATTTCACATCAGTGGGTCATCCGCAAGCCAACGGACTAACAGAGGTTGCAAATAGAATCCTACTTCAACACTTGAAGACCAAATTAGATGGTGAACAAGGTGCTTGGGCAGACGAGGTGCCGGGCATAATTTGGGCATATAGAACAACTCCTCGAGCTTCGACTGGTGAAACGCCATTCTGTCTTGTATATGGCGTCGAGGCATTGATTATAGTAGAAATTGAGATGGCTACACATCGGGTAGATTCGTACATTCCTGATGAGAACGTAGAGGCGAGGATATTCGAGCTTGACGTTGTGGAGGAGATAAGAGACCATACCTATACAAACATTCTCAAGTAGAAAAGTGTTAGAGTATATGCCCTCGAATGCCATAAAGAGGATATATTTATAGGGCATAAACATTGTAACTAAACTATGGTTTTTCCAATTAATATAAGGCATTTGATTGTTGTTTTCTTATAGGCATTTGTAAGGTATAATAAACAACGTAAAGTCCTTGATGACAAGGCAAACCCTCTACCTTCTATGGGATAGGAGGATAGGCACTAGAGTGGTTTGATCCCTGTCATCTAAAATGGTTCTCAAGTCTACGAAATATTGATTGGGCATCAATAGTGAATACAAGCTTGTATGATATAAGTTTTGACAGAGAAAGTGTCAGTCGTACACTATGGAAATGGTAGTAAGAACTTATGTCATAGACACATCAGTTGGACTGATATGTTCGAACACGACTCGCATCAGTTTCATCACATGAGTATTCACTCTTTGACAGTCAATGATGAAACTGATAAGCTGTGATAGGTACGCGTGAACCTTTGACCTGAGGAATCGAGTTGAAGGTGTACTTGTGACATCAAGTTTGTCATTAGAGTAGTTAGATCCAAATCACCTTTTGGTAGGATCGACCTCGAAGTGCGGCTTGATAGACAAGTAGCATTGTTAACTGATTGCCAAAACGGGATTTATTCTTTCATTAATGAGTGAGTTAAATATCCTATGCAGTCATGAATAAGTGAGGATAAAAGTCTTTGGCCAAAGCATGAAATACCTCGACTTATTATGAGCTAAGCATATGGTCAAGTTATATGAGTTTGACTTCTATACCATGACTCTTACTTGACTGGGATATAAGAATAAAAGATTTATACAAGTACGGTATTCACGGTGTAATGGTTTGGAATGATCCTATTCATTCGTTCTCAATTGGGGTACGATGTGAGCCATGTGACTGGCTAGGTGTCACTCACATCCTTTTGGATTCCTCCCAATTGCCTTTTGAGACGAACCTAAAGAGTAGCGCTTAAAGGAAGTGTAAAAAGAAAAATACGGGAAAAGACTTGAGAGAAATTCCCGGTATTGGATGCCGTAATTAATTAATTAATTATTGGATAATTTACATAATTAAATAAATTAATGAGTTAATTAATTTCTTGGAGAAATTGAATTATAAATTAATTTGGAATTAAATTAATTGGATTATAAATTTATTTATTGGAAAATAATCCAATTAAGTATAGCTAACAAGACCAAAGCCCAAAAGGCTTTTAAGCCCATGAAGTGGGCGTCCATATATGTAGGCCTTGTGAATGCTAGGTTATTGTTTTGGAGTGATATATATTATATCACTTAGTAGAATAATAACATAAGAGATAACATAACTTTCTCTCCAAGAAAATCTCCCACCTCTCTCCTACTTCTCTCTAGCCGTCTTTGACAAGGAAGAAAGGAGGAGTTTTTCGTTTTTGATTCCGGCGTGATGAATTAGAGACGTTGGCAAATTCGGCGTTAGAGAAAAGGATCACGTTCAGAAATCAACATACGCGAGAACGGTAATTTTTCTATACACAATTAAACACGAGGATTATAGATGATTCGGGCTTTGGAAATTAAATTTACTTTCCGCTGCGTTTTATTCGTATAATTCCCAACAAAAAGTACTATGGCAAGGGAATATAATAAACCCGTAAAGGAAAGGTCGTTCCAGATAGGGGGGCTTGTCCTAAAAAGAGTCGAGGCCTCGAGGCATGTCAAAAAATTGGAAACAAAGTGGGAAGGACCATACAAGGTGGTAAAAAATAATGAAGAGGATGACCTCTAGGTTACAAGATTTAGAAGGAAAAGATTTAACTCAACCTTGGAATATCAACAATATGAGAAGATTTTATGTCTAATGTGTATTGGAATTTCTATTTGATACTTTTATTACAACAAATTCGATAAACTTTTATTACAAGATAGCTTATGAGTCTGTGATATCCTATCATCGGGAACGGATTAATGATTTGATCGACGAGGTGTAACTTTCAAGAATTGGGTAATTGCATGATGATAAAACTCATCGATTAACGAGGAAGTTGATACGAGGTATAACTCTCGCCGATGAATCTCATCGATCAATAATAAATATATAAAAAAAAACATCAGTTTAATACATCAACGAAAACGAAATAATTGTGAAAAAAATATAACGATGAAATAAGCATAATAAAACATGCAAATCCATATTAATCAAAAGGAAAGAGACTACAAAGGAAATGCGAAATAACATCGTTCAAATTTTAAAAAGAAATTACTAGTTCAAACAAATCTATGGACCAGATGGATTAGCATGATCACGAGCAACAGTTGCGTCTAGATCTCGCTGGAAAAAGGTGCTAGCATGAGTCTCGTCGGGCTCGGTACCAATGAACGCACAATATTATTGAACTCAGGAAAGTTGATGTAGTCGGATTCGTCATCTGGGGTCAAAGGTGGACGAATCAAATCCATGTTCACATAATCTTGCTCGAATTCATCTGGGATGACACCGACGTTAAAGCCTCCGATTTACTTTAGATAATCTATGGCTTTATAAAAACAATCTCTTTGATCGTCGACGGCTCGGGAGATTATAATGTCGTCAACTGTGTCCAACGAACAAAGTCTTTCACACACACCTCCCCCCCCCCCCCCCCCCGAGTCTATAATCCTTGAGCTTAGCTGCAAAGTTGGGACTGGATATATGTTAGTTATATGCCCTAGATACCAATCAGAACTAATAGTTAGATTAGGTATCTTATTATGTTGTACAAACTATTGAAAAGAAATGAATAAAGGCATTTATATTTTGTTCATATAAATCTTTACGGCATCTAAATAAGTATTGAACATATAGTCCATGTGAATAACGGTTTGACTCTTTGCCCTTTACGGAATAAAGACGTGGCATGGGAAGAGTCTTACACCTTATCACTTAAAAGGGTTCGCAAGTCAAAGAATCTTGACTGGGCATTAAAATTCGACTTGTATGACACATGCTCTGTCGATGAGTGCCAGTCGAACACTATAGGGATAGTGGGAGCAAGTACCATAGATATGTCAATGGAATTGACATATTCGAACACGGCTCGTAGTAATCGGATCACATGGGTATTTACTCAGTGACTGTCAATGATGGGATTACTGATCATAATAGTATGCGTGAGCCTTAGAGCTGAGGGTTCATGATCAATGAGCTTGTATTATTGGATCTGTTTCCAGAGTAGTTAGGCCCATATCACCCATCGGTGGGGTCAACCTCGAAGTGCGATATCAATGAGACAAGTAGCAGTTGATCAGTGATCGCCAAGATGAGATTCACTGTCTCGATAGTAAACGAGAAAGTATCCTGTGCGATTATAAGATAATGAAATTATAAGTCTTTGGCCAAAGCATAACAACTAACTCATGTGGGACATTGAGGGTAGTTTAGTAATTTCATTATGATATAATCTAATGCACAGTATCAAGTTTAGTGAGTTTGACATTTTCCATGACTCTCACTTGATTGGGATACGTCAGTGAAGGGCTTATACTCATACGACATTTACGATAAAGAGGTTCGTAAAATGATTCATTCATTTCGTACTCAATTGGGTTACGATGTGAGTCCACGGGTCTGGCTAGGTGACACTCACATCCTTAGGTAATTCCTCCCTTTGCCAATTGAGACGAACCTAAAGAGTCCCGCTATAACAAACGAGCGGGATGTAACTTTTTGTGTAAATATTTTAGAAAAAATTAAATGGACTGATTGATTTAATTAAATTAAATCAATTAATTAAATAATTAATTTCATTAGATTAGATTAAATTATTTAATTAGTATATTAATTAATTAGAATTAATTAATAGTATATATATTATATTTAAATTGGATTTAAATTTAAATATATACAGATGGGATAGAAATTGCACAAGCAAATTAAAAGCCCACCCAGTCCAAGGCAACCCTAAGGGGGCGGCCACTCTAGGGCTTTTTGGAGTAGCTTCCAACTTTTTCCACTAGCTAGTTGAGTTTAAATAGGACTCCTACAGTGGAACAAAACCCTAGGTGACAAGGTAACTAATCTGATTACACAACACAAAAAGAAAAGAACTTTCTCATCTCTACCCGTCCGCCATTGTCAAAGAAGGAAGAGTTTCGGGATCTTTGGAAGGCTCGTTTCGCGTGAAACTTTAGAGACAGGAGCCCTTGGAGGATTGCTGTTCTGCAGAATCAATAAACGAATCAAAAGGGTATGTTTATTTATTCTAAATTTCGCGAAACCCATGAAAAATCATTAGATCTATTTTTGTGATCTACTGGCAGGAATCCTCAAAATCTTCCGCTGCAATTCTCTGTTCTTACTGTACGGGATTCCTAACAGTGGTATCAGAGTCGACATAAACGGATCTGATAATTTTTTGTGTTTAAGATTATGTTGGTTAAAATTGGATTTTTATAAAATTTGATTTTATGTATTTAATATTCGATGTTAAATCTAAAATATTTTGAAAATATTTATCTCCTTGAAATCGTTGCATGATTACATGTTTTTCGTCGTTGGAAACGACAAATCGAGGTGGCACCACCATGTGTTTTTGAAGCACACGTGAGCACCACCCCATTCGTGTCATCAAAGAAAAACAAAAAACAAATAGGAAAAAGGGGTGGTGGTGGCGCTGATTTGCGCCGCCACCACAGCGGCGGAAAGCCGCCCTAGTCGTGCTGGGTTCGGCCCAGCGCTCGACCCGTGATTTGTCAAAACCCTTTTTTCCTAAAATGTTTTTCTTAAAAATAAATTGGATTTAATTAAGTTAAATTGGATTTGACTTTAACATTAAATTGGATTTAATAATATCATAAATTAAATCGGATTTTTATTTATGATTTGCGACGACTAAATAAATAGGATTTATTTTAGGTTGATTATAATTTTCCAAAATAAATAAGGAATAAGTTTGACTTATTTCCTAAATAATAAATTGAATTTATTTCCTTTTAAAATTGAAATTAAAATTCATCTTTTCTAATTAAATTAGATTTAATCGGTTTTTGAATTTCTTTTTGATTTTAAACTCAAAACCAACATAAACTTAAATGGTTTTCTTACATGCTTTGATGTATGTTGTGGTGGATGCTTCCATGGACTTAGGATTTTACCACTTTGGTATTATCTGGGTTGTATTGGGCGATTGCCCCCTAGTTTGTACTTTTAATTTTGGTAGTATAATGTATAGGGTGCTTTCTGAGTTGTGTAAAATAGAGGTAGGAGGTTTTCTAGCTTGGAGCCCGAAGATCTTTTAGAAATTAGATTGATAATAGACCCCTATCCCCCTGATTGATCTATTGGCTTAGATCAATCTAGAATGTCCATGGAAATGCATGTTGTTAGAATAACTAGGTTTTTCTATGCATGCATGATTATAATCCATATATGCGCGTAATAAATTAATGTGCAAAATGAGACCTTAATTTTTCAAAATTTCCTCCCACTTTAAATACTAAGTAAGTAAGGGATATTGGATATCCTGGCTCTCCATCAAACTTGGAAAAGATGGGATTATGAATTATGCATGGCATCGTCCCGACTAATGAGGGTTATGCATTAATTCATAATCCATATATCTTCAAGTGCATTTGATGCCATCGGTCGAAGCAAATCTTATCCCATATCACCGTTACAGGTTGCAAGATAAGATTCAACTGTTAGATCGATAGGAGTTGATGAAAAAGTATTTAGATGGATCACCACCAATATTTCGTTACAGGCTGAGGTTGAGTGATCCATGAGCCAAAGGTAGATTGAATCATCAGTAGGACTGGTTGACATGGCATGTCACTTCAAAAGTTCCAATGAGCCATACATCGTTACAGATTGCAACTCATTGAAATTTTTGAGGAACTCAATCACTCACTATGAAATCTTTCCAACGAGATTTTCGTTCATTGCAGTGTGAGTGCAATGGTTCGAAAAATGTAGCGGGAGCCAAGTCAAAAATTAAAGTCATAATTTTTACTTGGGTACAACATAATTATCTAATTGAATCTTGGTTATTTTCTGCAGTAATTTTATCTCTCCCAAAATGGTTAACCCACTCAAAGTTTTGCTTGAAAAGAACGTTTTGAACGGCCAGGATTTCTCTGATTGGAACAGAGGTCTGAGGATAGTCCTCAATGATGAAAATCTCGAGTACATGCTGGGACTAGATCGACCACTGAGGCCTGGGGTCAATTAGGATAATTCATTCAAACTAGCATACTTAGATTGGGTCTCTGATGCTCGTGAAGTGAGAGATTATATGTTGAGCTCCATGTGTGGCGAGTTACAACGCACGCATGAAAACATGGAAAGTCCCAAATCCATCATGCTGCACTTGGAGGAGCTGTTCGGGGAACACGGAAAGTCCGTCAGATACTATGTATCCAAAGCGCTCTTCAACATAAAAATGAAAGAGAATGAGGATGTTAAAGATCATGTTTTGAAAATGATCTCCATGCTAGACAGGCTTAGGTCTCTGGGTTACTACATGGACCTTCACCTACAGGTGGACCTCATTCTCCAATCATTACCTAGATCCTTCTCGGATTTCGTCATCAATTTTGACATGGATGACATTGAAGGATCACTCTCGACACTTATACGCAAGCTGATGACTGCACAACAACGAAGGAAAGAGAGTTGGGGTGCATTCAAGTTTTCTGTTATTTCAAGTAACACTGAACTAGCTGGCAAAATCAGAGAACCCAAAATCATAAAGACTCAGAAGTTTAAGAAAAAGGGTCCAAAGAAGACAGACACATGTCTTCACTGCCATGAGATAGGGCACTGGAAACGTGACTGTCCCATGCTGAATGCAGAAATTACTTCAGGTATGGAACTTAATGTTTTAGAAACAAATTGTTCTGTTACCATATTTTCAACTTCCTAGATTCTAGACTCTGGGCTAGTGCTCACATATATGTTATGAACCAGTAACTGGAAAGAAGTAAGAAGCTGGAGCATAGTGAAGTAATGATCAATGTTGGCAGCGGTCATAGTGTAGCAGCCTCACACATTGTCACCACTTCCCTTAGTTTATCATCTGGACATTTATTATATTTAGACAATTGCCTTGTTTTGCTCAACGGGCTTAAGAATATTGTTTCAATTCCTGTTTTACTCAGGAAAGGTTATTTATTTTCCTTTATGAACAATTCTTGTGACATTTATTTTAAAAATGAATGTGTTGGCAATGCGTCTTTAATAAATGGTTTATATTATATTAATGTCCAAAATGATTGTAATGTTAACGCTATAACAAGAAAACGCAAAATGTATGGTACAAACTTTAGACAGCTATGGCACTTAAGACTAGGTCATGTCGGGGACCAAAGACTACACGAGTTAGAAAAGGATAGTGTCATAGACTCATTGGGACTAGATCCCTATCCCACTTGTGAGTCTTGTATCCAAGGCAAAATGACCAAGTCCCCCTTCACAGAGAATTTTGAAAGAGCCACAGAAGTCTTAGGTCTAGTTCATACTGATGTGTGCGGACCATTTGGAAATATGACCAGCAGTGGTTGTCAGTACTTCATCACATTTACCGATGACCATTCTAGGTATGGCTACGTGTATTTAATGAAGTACAAGTCTGAATCATTGGAGAAATTCATTGAATTCAAGACTTTAGTCGAAAACTAAACCGGGCATCATATAAAGACACTTCGGTCTGACCGCGGTGGCGAATATATGAGTGCAGAGTTTGACCAGTTCCTTCGAGAACATGGCATACTGTTATAACTTACTCCTCCAACAACTCCACAATTGAATGGCATAGCAGAACGAAGGAATTGAACACTGTTTGACATGGTTCGATCCATGCTCAGCTACACAGATTTGCCCATTTCATTGTGGGGGCACGTGCTGCTTACAACTACTCATATTTTGAATAGATGTCCCTCCAAATCTATTCCTGGAACACCGTATCAGATATGGCGTGGAAGGAAGCCTAATCTGAAACACATAAGAATATGGGGTTGCCTAGCTTACGTGAAAAAGACCAAAGCAGAGAAATTGGAGGCTAGGTCCATGAAAGGACGATTCATTGGATATCCCGAGGATTCTATGGGATACCTTTTCTACCTTCTCGATGATCAAAGGATCATTGTTGCCTTATAGACAATCTTTCTCGAAGAAGAGTTCATTCGAGCAGAAGGAGCTGGTAGAAATATTGTTCTACAAGAGCAAAATGAATCCCCTGTGCAAGACACTGTTCAAGAGACCCAACATGACCCAGAAATGACACAACCATCAGTGCGCAGGTCTACTAGAGTATCTCAACCGCCTGCGAGATATAGTTCTCTGCTACAAGGAGAGCATAATTTGCATGCAGTAGCAGAAGGAAACTATGGAGACGATCCCTCTAGTTATGACCAGGCAATGATGGATATGGATTCTGCGAAATGGCATGAAGCTATGAAAGTGGAAATGGATTCGATGTATTTGAACAAAGTCTGGAATCTAGTAGATCCTCCTAAAGGTATTGTACCTATTGGATGTAAATGGATCTATAAGAGAAAGATAGGTCCGGATGGCAAGGTGGATACCTATAAGGCCAGGCTAGTGGCGAAAGGGTATAGTTAAAAGGAGGGCATTGACTATGAGGAAACCTTAGCTATGATCAAATTCATTAGAATTCTACTTTCAATAGCTGCATACCTGGATTATGAAATCTGGCAAATGGATGTGAAAACCGCCTTCCTAAATAGATTCCTCGAGGAGGATATCTATATGGAGCAGCACCAAGGTTTCATATCCAATATCGATTCTCATAAGGTCTGCAAGTTAAATAGGTCCATTTATGGACTGAAGCAGGCCTCTCGTAGTTGGAACCTTCGTTTTGATGAAGAAGTGTGAAACAACGGCTTTATCAAAAACGAGGATGAACCATGTGTCTATAAAAAGGTCAGTGGGAGCAAGATATCATTCCTGGTACTATACGTGGACGACATTCTACTTATAAGGAATGATACAGGTTTGCTAACTTCGGTTAAGACATGGCTTTCAAGCAAATTCTCCATGAAAGACTTAGGAGAAGCCACCTATGTCCTAGGAATTCGAATCTACAAGGATAGATCGAATAAGACAATAGCTCTCTCCCAAGCCCTCTACTTAGAAAAGGTCCTAAAGCGATTTGGGATGGAAAATTCTAAAAGAGGTCTTTTGCCCATGAGACATGGAATTCATCTCTCCAAAAAGATGAGTCCTCAAAGTGAGGAAGATTGAAGAGAAATGAGTGCCATCCCCTATGCCTCGGCAGTGGGAAGTCTTATGTACGCGATGTTATGCACGAGACCAGATCTTGCATACGCTGTGAGCGTGGTAAGTAGGTTTCAAGCTAAGCTAACCCATGCAAAAAACATTGGATGGCCGTGAAATCAATCTTAAAGTACTTGAGAAGAACTAAAGATATGATCCTCACATATGGCAATGGAGAAATGAAAGTGGATGGTTATACTGATTCAGATTTTCAATCTGACATCGATGACCAAAAATCCACTTCTGGGTTCATATTCACTTTAAACGATGGAGCAGCGTCTTGGAAAAGTTCCAATCAAAGTACAACTGCCGATTCGACCACCAAAGCTGAATATGTGGCAGCCTCGGAGGCGGCCAAGGAGGCTGTTTGGATAAAGAAGTTCATTACTCATCTTCAAGTTGTTCCTAGCATGGAGCTTTCGTTGCCACAATGGTGTGACAACAACGGAGCCATCGTGCAAGCAAAGGTACCAAGGTATCTCAACAAATCCAAACACATAGAGAGGAAATATCACATAATTTGAGAAATCGTTGAAAGAGGCGACATCGCCGTGCAGAAAATAGCCTCAGCGGATAACGTAGCTGGCCCACTCACTAAGCCATTAGCGCAGACGGTGCTAGAGCAACATCTTGAAAAGATGGGTATAAGATACCAAAATGATTGGCATTAAGTGCAAGTGGGAGATTGTTAGGTATATGCCCAAGATGCCAATGAGGACTAATAGTTAGATTAGGGTATCTAATTATGTTGTACAAACTATTGAAAAGAAATTAATAAAGGCATTTATATTTTGTTCATATAAATCTTTACGGCATCAAAATAAGTATTGAACATATAGTCCATGTGAATAAAGGTTTGACTCTTTGCCCTTTACGGAATAAAGACGTGGCATGGGAAGAGTCTTACACCTTATCACTTAAAAGGGTTCGCAAGTCAAAGAATCTTGATTGGGCATTAAGATTCGACTTGTATGACACATGCTTTGTCGATGAGTGCCAGTCGAACACTATAGGGATAGTGGGAGCAAGTATCATAGATATGTCAATGGAATTGACATATTCGAACACGGCTCGTAGTAATCCGATCACATGGGTATTTACTCAGTGACTGTCAATGATTGGATTACTGATCATAATAGTATGCGTGAGCCTTAGACCTAAGGGTTCATGATCAATGATCTAGTATTATTGGATCTGTTACCAGAGTAGTTAGGCCCATATCACCCGTCGGTGGGGTCGACCTCGAAGTGCGATATCAATGAGACAAGTAGCAGTTGATCAGTGATCGCCAAGATGGGATTCACTGTCTCGATAGTAAACGAGAAAGTATCCTGTGCGATTATAAGCTAATGAAATTATAAGTCTTTGGCCAAAGCATAACAACTAACTCATGTGGGACATTGAGGGTAGTTTAGTAATTTCATTATGATATAATCTAATGCACAGTATCAAGTTTAGTGAGTTTGACATTTTCCATTACTCTCACTTGATCGGGATACGTTAGTGAAGAGCTTATACTCATACGGCATTTATGATCAAGAGGTTCGTAAAATGATTCATTCATTTCGTACTCAATTGGGTTACGATGTGAGTCCACGGGTCTGGCTAGGTGACACTCACATCCTTAGGTAATTCCTCCCTTTGCCAATTGAGACGAACCTAAAGAGTCCCGCTATAACAAACGAGCGGGATGTATCTGTTTGTGTAAATATTTTAGAAAAAATTAAATGGACTGATTGATTTAATTAAATTAAATCAATTAATTAAATAATTAATTTCATTAGATTAGATTAAATTATTTAATTAGTATATTAATTAATTAGAATTAATTAATAGTATATATATTATATTTAAATTGGATTTAAATTTAAATATATACAGAAGGGCTAGAAATTGCACAAGCAAATTAAAAGCCCACCCAGTCCAAGGCAACCCTAAGGGGGCGGCCACTCTAGGGCTTTTTGGAGTAGCCTCCAACTTGTTCCACAAGCTACTTGAGTTTAAATAGGACTCCTACAGTGGAACAAAACCCACAAAAAGAAAAGAACTCTCTCCTCTCTAGCCGTCCGCCATTGTTAAAGAAGGAAGAGTTTTGGGATCTTTGGAAGGCTCGTTTCGCGTGAAGCTTTAGAGATAGGAGCCCTTGAAGGATTGCTGTTCTACATAATCAATAAACGAATCAAAAGGGTATGTTTATTTATTCTAAAATTCGCGAAACCCATGAAAAATCATCAGATCTATTTTTGTGATCTACCGGCAGGAATCCTCAAAATCTTCCGCTGCAATTCTCTGTTTTTACTGTACGGGATTCCTAACAATATGAACTCTTTGGCTCCCAGTTCATAAGCCTTATGACGTTCCGAGTTTAACACTCCCTCGAATTCAAGAAGCTTCCTCTTTAGCTCTGCATTCTTTGCTTGAAGTCTCATTTTGTCCGTTTGCAACTGAGTAGATTTGGCCTTCTCAACATCCAAACTTTTACAGATCGTATCAAGCTCGGACTGGATTGAAGAAGTTTTGTTGCGATCCAGTTCGTACGATTTCAACTCGGCTGCCACCTGCTCCTTATAATCAACAAGTTCCTTCTCAGAGGATGAGTCGATGTCCTTATGATGAGCACTATTCAGCATGAGTTGATAGATGCATAAGGCAAGCTGAAATCTACAGTAAGAAGTTAGATCAGAAAGTCTATGTAAGGAACGAACTAAATGGAAGTGAACAAATGAATACATCTACCTTAGATAAGAGGGCAAATGCATGTTTTTCTACCCAAGGGTGGGTATGTGCCATCATCGCGAGCTTAGCACGAGTTAGCAGTGTACGGCTCATCATTTCGAGGGCCGTGCTTGAACCCTCTAGACCGAGTACACTGCTAACCTCGTAAATACGCCACTTCGGACTGAGTGGCGTAGAATCAGTTCATAGACTCAGATGGTCTACAGTGTTGTACTCCATGTAATCCTGAAGGCGAAGTGATTCTAACTTGTCCGTGGCCTCCAGGATTTCAGCTTTCGAACCTTCTGGTCACAGTGACCGAGGTGGAACTTTTGAAGTTAATGGGGTAGAAACTGGAGCTAGAGGAACACGAGATGACGAGGGAGGAAGCTAGCTAGTGTCGGGCTCAGGATGTGTTTTCTTTGTAGAGGGCACAAGCTGCCATCATAGAGATCAAGGGTTGAGCCGACAGTGCGGATACAAAGTCAGTCACATCTGACATCTGGACATTAGGGACCTGACTTCCAGAGGGAGTAGTTCTGATTCGGGTTGTGGATTGGTTTATTTGAGGATCATCTGTCTCGATTATTTGAATCGAGGTCCTCTAAGTTTGACTAGGACCTGCCCTCTATTTTCGAGCCATGACCAAAGCCTTCTTCTGAGCTTCTTGTTCATCAATCAACTTTTGGCTCATTCGAGCTTTATGAGTCGCCATTCCTACAAGAGTTAGCAAATGTAGGAATCTTATATATTAAAATGATAATAAATGCAAGATGCATATTGTCTTACCAGTGTCAATTAATGGGACTAACGTTGGCAGCGGTGAGCCCACAAGCTCGTAAAACGAATTCATGGGTCACAGAAGTCTTGTAGTACCGTTCAAGGATTTTATTTAATTTTCGAGTGTTATGGTGGGATTTCTAACACCTATGAACTTCGTAGGGACATTTAAATTCCACTTACGACTTACTGACAATGATTAGCCGATTGGAGGAGCAATAAAAAAATATTTATCTTTCCCTGACCCGAAAGAAAATTTGAGATAAGCTTGGACTCGGCAATGTTTTTGGGGTGAGAGGAAGTAAAAACCTAATTTGCTGGGCATGGGATATCGATTCAATATGAAAAAACGAACAAAATTTGCGATATCGGCAGGAGTATCATGAGCAATCATTAAAATGATAAAGTATATGAGATGTCTATATGAATTTGGTAAAAGTTGGGTCGGACATACTCAGAGAAATTGTAAAATGGAGATAATGGTGAGATGAAGAGGAAACCTAAGACCTTCCATTAGGTGTGCAATGTGGAAAGTGCAAAAACCTACGGAGGTCGTTGGAAACGATCTGTCGGGCCGGGAATTTGAATTCGATAGTCTGAGGGGATGTAATACCTAGCTCTTAGGTCATCTACCTTAGCTTCGTTTAGGGAAGATACTATTTGCAACCAGGAAATACGATGTATATGTGGAAGACTTAGGAATAAGTTAGAGTTAGGGTCGTCCCCACCCTCGTAATCAGCATAAGAGGCTGGTCTATCCTGGTCCTGGATGGCCGACTCCCCTACCTCGAATGCACCCCCCAAACTATTAGGATTCCCTTCCTCACTTGTGTCGGAATTATCTCCCTCCGAATTAGAATCAGAACTACCCTCTGAACTGCTATCAACTCTATGGATTACACTACGAGTTTGACCTATAGGCTCGAGACCCTCTTCTATATCGGAATCCCCTAAGATATCTACGATTTCTTCGCTAGGATCTAAGGCCATGATATATAGAAAATAAAAGGATGAGAGAAGAGATTATACCTAAGAAGAATCGACAAAGGAGGCAAATGAATAACAACCCTAAACCAGCGAACGATGCGTATGAACATCGATACTAAATTAATTCTTGTTCTACGAAGCAGATAGCGATTTCCTCTCTGAAAGTCAGATGTGGTAAATGGGGTGAATTCTGAATAATTTATATAGTAGGGTAAAAACCAAGTATGAACGACTCGGATCAATTCAAAAATGTTTGATCTAACGGCTTAAACGAGGAGACATTTCGAATCAATTGTGTCCTCTCAGGAATGATAGTTATCAGAAGTAATTATTAGAAGTAATTATTACTGCAGCACATGTAAAGGTGTCAAAGCATTTAATGCGCTTGTCTGTTGCTTATACACTAGTTAATTCGTCACTGATTTCTGAAATTCCATATAAAATAGAAAATTTTCGTTATCACTAACGAAGTGGGGAACAATGATATGCCAAAAAGGAGTGATGAACAATCCACAGTGCATCGTTGAATCGTTAGCCTCGCTAATACATACGAGTCATAAGTAAGGTTATGTCTCATATGTTTTAAATTTGCCCGAAGATCCCTAGTAAGGTCTATAATAACAAAACACTACAAGATCCGCATATTTTTTCTTATTTGGATCGGGTTGACCCAGAACCCGACCCGATGAAGTATGATCCTTGCCGCATATCTAGGACACATGGTATCATCCTAAAGGTGGGAGCAACAGTGATTGCCCAATTACAGGAATACTATAAATACCCGCATTTATGAAGAGTAAGGGGGCTGGAATCTAAGCATTTAATACTCTCGTTAGCTCGGTCATAGAGTCGTGATTTAGACTAAGACTTGACAATACGATCTCATTAATATAAATTAGGATAATCATATAATGGGTAAACGACTTGATAATTTGGAACTACGTTAGACTTGATCCCCGAAAGGTACGTAGGCAGTTTGGTATCTCGAGTGTAGTCTATAATCTTGATTTATTTGTGTTTAGTTTGTCTTACGAGGTCATCCAGACTGAGTATGGATAGAGTTAATTTCCGACCTAGATCAGATATCAAGTATACAAGTGTGTCCTTGTGGCCATACATGACAGCTAATTGGACTGGTAATCGAAACCCATAAATTGTAAAATATAGTTTATCAGGGTTTCTATTCACCAACATGACTGCTACTTTCGTGTTTCTTGGTTTTGGAAAAGACCGATTGGGATTTGGGATAAGTTTCTTGAGGCAATGGATATAGTGCAAAATAAATGGAGATATGGCAAATTCTCAATTCATCAAGCCTATGACTTTGCCATGGAATATGTTGATGAGGTGTTGTGGAAAAATGTTGTTTAGGGTAAGGGTCTTGTTACAAGACATCGATTTGTCTTCTGGCTGGCTATGCTTAATCGGTTGAAAACCAAAGACAGAGTTAGTAAATGAAGGACCATTAAGGATGATTTGTGCTTACTCTGTGCAAGGGAGGTAGAGAGCCGAGACCACTTGTTTTTCCAGTGAAAGTTTACACGAAATATTTCCTAAGTATTTGGGGAAACTGGATATTAAATGCTGATATGATGACTGGAGCCACGTAGTACAATGGATGGGAAAAATCAGTCAGGGGAAATCAATTCTTAGTTCAAAAAGAGGACCATTTTTGCTGCCATTGTGTCTAGTGTGGGGATGGAAAGAAACCATATGCTCTTTAATATAGATAAAAAGATACTACTAACATAGTGAAAAGTATATGGAACATTATCTTGTGTAAATTTGTAGTGGTGAGAGTCCCAGGGAAACTATATAATACATGTTTACAGTTTCTAAAAAACAAAAACGAATAGTATACAACTTGTCATTGTTGATTTACTTTATGGTTCCAAGTGAATCGTGTGGGTACTTTGCATGAAGTCTGGTCATGTGACTTAACAGTTGATTCCAAAATGTGATCTATCACGGATACATGCGTCAATGAACCACATATGTTGTCTCGAAGTCCTACCGACTAAGTGAATCTCTGGCCACAATCAGGTTACAAACAAGGTGTGTAATCCTTGCTCAGATAACACCCGTTAGTATTTCTCAATGCATAGCCAATTGATCGAACCAATGGGTTTGGACTGATAAGCAAGCCCTTAACTCCCGGGAGGTCAGATGGAAGAATTTTTACTTAGGCACTGGAAAGGTATATCGGAGATCATTCGTGTCTAGGGTCGTTGGACTTTGGGAGATATTTTCTTTTGAAGAAAAAACGATAGAATTATATTACTCAATCAAAAAATCTGCAGCTAGAGCAAATGCTACCAAAGAGGGGAGACCAAGAATAGGCTCTCGGTTCTCCATAGCAAAACGGGCAAGATTATGAGCCATCTTGCTCCCCGATCGTCTAACAAAAGAAAGATGAATAAAAGAAAACTATTAAGCGATAAACTTAATGTCATCTAAAAAAGGGCCTAAAACATAATGAAATGATTTTTTTATTTTTATATTTTTGAAGAGACATTGACTTTGTAGAGAAATTTGAACACGGTCCGTGGACTTCAAGAATTAATTGGTGGTTAATTAATGACCCAATTATGATACAACGTAATAATTAATTGAGGTAATTGTATAGTGTTGAGCCAAGGGAAATTAATTACTTGAATTAATTATTTCATAAGTGGAAGATTTAATTAATTGGGTTAACCAATTCGCTGAACTTTTAATTAATATTTGACATTAATTAATTAATGAGTTTTGGGCCAAGGACCTATTAAAAAAATCCCAGATAAATAAATTAGTTAAAACGGTACTAGCTGAATTAAAATAAAAACTTGAACCAGAGTGGTATTGAGAAAGGAGGATTGAAACATAAGTCTTATCCTAACCGTGTAGGATGAACTGATGAAGACACTCTTCCCCTATCTAGAGGTGCATCTAAAGTGTGGACGCGTTCAAAGGTGTTACAGTTGGAGCACTCGGTGGATTCCGGAGCCAATTGATGGAGCAACATGAATGGTACCAAGGATTCAATTATATAAGGAAATATAATTGAGAGGTATGATTGCTTTGAATTATGTAATCTCACTGAAAATTGGTTAATGTCGTTTATTGTATCCATACATTAATGAGTTATTATCCTCATTTTATACGCTCAAAAGTAATTTTATATCTACTTTTTTAATTGTGTATTATTTATTAATGTTTTGTGCATATGATTGATATATAATATATATAAGTTCGCATAGTATCAAGTAAATTAATGTATTCACTCTTTCTCTAATAAACAGTTATTTTTTAGGGAAAAAATCAATATACCCCCGAACTATACCCTAAACATCAGTTACTTACCCCCTCCCCCCCGCCCCCCCAATTTTCAACTCCTTAAGTTATCTTTGCAACACCAACAAGTGAGTTGGAATTATCACTTTTATTTTTACCCAGTGGAATATATTTCTTTGTAAACCCAAAACCCTTAACTAATGTTATTATGGTAAAAAGGTTTCACCACAGATTTAATCAGCGTCTTCTTCCCTTTTCTTTTTCCTCTTTTTTCTTTAATTTCTTACCAAAAATCAGAAATTAGTTTAGAAAAACGATACTTGAGAAAACCACTATCTTCACTAACTAAATAACGGTACAAAAACCACTAAGCCTCTCAGTAAAAGAAAAGGAAAAAACAAAAGAAAGAAGAAATTAGATTCACCAAGAAAGTCATTAGAGTGAATCTATTGAACCATGTGAGGAACATATACTACAAAGCCACCAAAACTCAGATTTATACAAAATTTCAAGATTCCGATAAAAAACCTGAAAAAGTTCAAGACCAAACTAATCAAAATCTATCAAAATCTTAGTAGTGGTACTATTAAAATTTATGTTAAGTTAGAAGAGTTCTATTAGTTTTAAAGTTAGATTAGAAGAGTTACAATCCTTGTAGAATTTGGAGGAGTACTTCTATAAATATAAGTTTTTAGATTGTTATTAGAATGATGATTCAGAATTAATAAGAAAACTTTTGCTTTTGCAAATCCTTTGAGTGCACTCAATCTTTACCTTGAAGTTTGAAGACGTGTTCTTCAATTCTTTTAAAATCTATCGCTTTTGCTACGTCAAGTGGTATCAAGAGCCTCGGTGTGCCTGAGGTGAGATGACCAATTATGACAACTGTAGCACCCGTACTGCAGACGATGATCTTAGGATGGCCCTTCGGAAAATCGTTGAATTCCAACAAGAGCAACGTGCATTCATGACTGAGATGATTAATTCAATCAAAATGTTGAGTAGTTCGATTGTTGCTGTAGAAGTTAGCGAAACATGAACGTTAATCGTGGTTGGTCTCGCGGAGGAGTTGTACCTCTGATCCAGTCTACCATGGGTGGCGATCGTGCAGTGTTACATGGGATGTATGCTCGTGCTGCACCTGACAGTAATAAGGAGGTCAAAAATCATATTGTTGGTGTAGTTTAACGATTGTCGTACACACCAAATCTAGAAGAAGACCCTTAAAGATATAATATTTTTTGTACTAGATGTCATCTTAATCGGGAAATTTTTGGTGTGATTATTGACAGTGGCAACACCGAAAATATTATGTCAAAATCCTTAGTTCAGAAGTTACATTTAAAGACAGAGAGACATCCTGCACCTTACAAGATCGGATGGATAAAAAATGGTATTAACATAGAGGTAACTAAACTATGTTATGTTCTTATTGCTATTGGAATATATTATAAGGACAAAATTGCATGTGATGTTGTGGATATAGATGCATGTCATATTTTATTGGGTAGGCCTTGGCAGTCTGATGTGCATACTATTCATAATGGTAAAGATAATACATACGAGTTTTATTTTTATGAAAAACGTAATATCTTTACTACCTCTTATTCCAAAAGTGGAAGTACCTAAAATTTGTGAGGTAGAGGAGAAGACCATCCCCCAAGTATCAAAATCTGAGTATGTTGAAGAAGTAGAAGAGGCAAATAAAATTATCATCTCCAATGACATGAATGAGGTTTTGGATAGTTATGATACTATTCAGATTTTGCCAAAGAAGATTAATGAGGTTATAGAGTCAACATATATAAGAGGTTTTAGATAATTCAGGAACTATTTGGATATCTTCCAGTGAATTTCGAAAGGAATTGCATGAGGAAATATCTTATCACAAAATGCATCATCGTATTAATTTGGTAACAAGTAAAATATCACCAAATTTTCCTCAAGACAACAAAAATTTGGACAAAAGTGATATTTTAATTTTTATTATGTTATAGAAAGGTTTATGAGAATATTGGTTGCATGAGCTTTGCAACGTCAACCTTGTTTCTCCATTCGTCATATGTTTCTGATTGAAAGGAAGTTGAATTGTGGTGACCTAATTGTTTCGCTGAATGAATTGGATATTTCAAGAGGTATTGATATGTCTAGCTTGTTGATCCAAGAAAGGAATGAGCACCCTCATTCCTCCCCACACTTGAACCATTCCATGAATGTTTTATTACAGCAGAGTCAAACAACAGCTGTCTGATTAGTCAAACAATTACCATATTCCCATCATCATTTCTACTTAATTTTTTTTTGAAGGAAATCGGTCTTATATATCATTCAATCGAAAGTTTACGATGCCTGGAACAATACAATTCATATCAACTCAAACGATGTAGTAAGAACATCTGAAACACTAATTACCAAGTTTCTTGAAGAAAACAAATCTTAAGAATTCACAAACGAACACAAGAAAATTCTTGTGCAACTCCTATTCAAGGAGAGACGAAACTCTCATTCGAGAGAGAAAGCAAACTCTCATACGAGAGAAAAAATAAAATACTAAACAAAAAATCTAAAACGCTATATAAAAATTTATGTATCACCCGTCTTCATCTCGTCAGTTCTGTCTCTGTCTCGTTAGATCCAAATTCGTTTCGTCATATTTGAAGATATGATGTACATCTTGAAAAATGGTGTTTCAACCCAATCCGCCGACGATGGTGGTGGAAATAGTGGTGAAGTAGACTACTGTTTCACCAAGCTATCGCCGACGAAGAAAAATAGAAGAAAAAAGAAGGCTAGGCTTTAGAAAGAAGAAGCGGGAGAGACAGAAAAAAAGATATTTCTACTTACTCCCATGTACCAGATTGGTGGTTAGCGCCATTAACTGACCACTCTCAAAGATTCCAACTACCAATTCTTGAGGTAACAAAATTTATGAAAACCAACTACCAATTCTTTAAACATTCTGCAAACTTTTAAAAGAGCCAACAACCCTTTTGTAATTTCTTTTTTCGTTTCTTTTATTTTTTAGGGTAAAGGGCTTCAACATTTTGTAAATTAAAATTGTCTCTCTTCATTATAAAACATATAAATTAAACTGGAAAAAAAGAGAGTATAAAACAATGTGTTAACTGTTCACTACAACGAATATCACTTACTGCAACATAATATTATTTGCAAAAAATATTTTTAATTATCTATGCAACTCAACATAAGATAATATAGTCATATAGTGTTAAGTTGTTTCAATAATTATATAGCAGCTTTCTTGTACTTTATTTATCCTTCTATTTAATTTTTTTTTTTTTTGTCATTTACTTTCTCTTATGTTTTTAGGAATATATATATATACGTAGCCAATTACCTATTGGTTCAAAATTTAAGACAACTAATTACCTTTTCAACTCTTTTTTCGTTTTTCGTTTTTTCTGCTTTTTTTACGAAAATTTAAAAGTTTAAGCAATCAAGATGAAGCATGCTAGCTACTTTGAGTTGTATTTTAAACTATAATATATTTCAAGTTTACTTTGGATTTTGAACTTATACTTTCTAGATGTTTCGTCACAAATTATAATGACTTAGTGGAATAAACTTTTTTGAACATCCAACATGTATTTTGGAAGTACTTTCTAGATGTTTAGCCATAAATTATTTTGAAGGCGGACTGCGATTGAAAATGGTGAAGCAAATCAAATAATGGAGAGCGAAAGAAACTGTGAAAGTAAAAAGAAATTTTTTTACAGAGACACAATTTTAATTTACAATGATGAATATGTTAAAGCCCTTTATCCTAAAAAATAAAAGAAACGAAAAAAAAATTACAAAAAGGGTTTTTCGCTCTTTTAAAGGTTTGCACAATGTTTAAAGAATTGGTAGTTGGCTTTCATAAATTTTTTGTTACGTACCAAAATCTATTGGTCTAGTGATATTCATATCTCACTTGATGTGAGAAGTCCTGAGTTTGAATCCAGGCTGCTACAAGTTGTGGCTTTCCCCACCTTTATGGAGCTAGTAGAGTCTTTATGACTCGAAATTATAACTATCAACCTGGGGTTGTCGGACTAGATATGTAGGGTATCCTCTTCCTCGTGAATTAAAAAAAATAAATTTTTGTTTCCTCAAAAGGTCAAAAAAATATAAGCAGAAAGGAAATGATAAAAAGATATAACATAAAAGAATAAATAAGGTACACAAACCTTATGGAAAATTCTTAGGTGCACCTAGTGTAGGACCCACTTGGGTGCACCAACACATACCAAAAAATAATAAAAAAATCTGTAACTTATTATTATATTGAATAAACATTGTTTATTGCTTTGTGGTGTGTATTGGTGCACCCAAATGGGTCTCACACCCAGTGCACCCAAGAATCTTCCCAAACCTTACCCAAAAAGCTGCAATACATATAATATATATATATATATAGACACACACACACCAAACAAAAGAACTAATACAAAAATTGCAAGATAAAAAACTCAAAATTCTGAGAAAATTCTATTTGGCTCAATTGCAGTTAATGAAAGTCAAAAACCGCTATGCTATATATAGATACTAGTATGTGCCCCGTGCTATATGCACGGTAATCATTAAAAAAAATATTTATTTATGCACATTCTATACTTCATTCCCAAAACGTTACCAATTGGAAATTAAATTCCATTTAACTGACACTCATGCTATGCACATAAATATTTAATTTTTATAACAAAAAAATGACGTCAAATGTGTGTAAGACCAATATGAAATAAATGAATAATGTATTACTTTTTTCGTCTCATGAAAAAAACCAAAACAATTAATACTATATGAAATCATGAATGGCACGTTTCATAAGTATTTCATTGCAAGTTGCAACATATTGTGAAGAAGAAGTATGTAAAATTGTAATTCAGTCCCGTAGGTTGGATACAAAGTTGCTATTTTTAGTTCCATAAAACTCAAAAAGTTGAGACTTTAGTCCCGACGGTCATAAAATGGATTAAAAAAACGTGTGTTACTCACGCATTGTCAATATCAAAATACAAAAAAAAAAAATCAAAGATAAAATTAAATTAAATTCAAAAAATTATAAAATAAATTTTATTCAAAATTAAAAAAGAAAAAATGGAAAAAAAATTGGAAGAAGATTCAGACATTTTATTCACCGGCCACCCCCAACTGTAGAATAATTATCACAGGGTAATAATTATTTTATACATACAGAAATTTTTTAAAAAGAATTCATCTTCTAAAATATGTGTTTTCTTCAAGTTAAACATATGATAGTTGAGAAAAATAACATAATAAATTCATGATGCGACCGAGAAGAAGAGAAAGAGCAACGACAATAGATAGAAGTCTTTGTATGTTGTAGCTCTCCTTCACTTATACTTCTAGAAATTAAAAGAAAAAATAACAATGGACCAATTTAAGAAAACTAATGGAAGTCAAATCGTTTGAAAGTATAATAACATAAAGACAATCAAGACTTTCATATCAATCGGTCTAATTTAAAGAGCAATAGACTTTTATACCAAGACTTGTATATTAATAGGTCTAATAAGCACCAACCATTTCAAGCGCACGTCGAGTTTGTTATTTACTATCAACTAAAAAAACATAGAAAAAATATGAAAATAAAAAAAATCATCAGCGATATATACCATTGAAATATTGGAAAAATTATAGAGTGAATACAACCAAAATTCTATATCACTATATCAATTGGTCAAACAATGATGCCCTTTTCAACTTCTTTTTGGTTATGAATCGTTAGAATTTCATTAACCCATTCCACCAAATGAAACTCGAAAAGTTAGTTGTAATGATTGATACGTCATGGTTACCAGTCATTTCAAGCAAAAGCTATTGTGCTAGTATCAAGTAGAAAATCGACGAACATTTGATAAAATAATAAAGATTATAAAAGAATCCATAGAAAATGAACTACAGAGATAGTAAACGACAATCATTATGCACCTTTCAATTTTATCTTGAAATGAGTTACATAGGTAATGTTAGCAAGACTATTGGAGTGGCATAGATGAACGGAAAAGAAACTCATACTCATACTTACCTGATATTTGTAGCTTACGCAATGAAGAATTAATGAAAAATCTGCAAAAGAAATAGTAAACCAAATTCAAAAGAATTTAATAGAAAATGTTGATGGCTAACTGTTGGATATTAGTTATGAAAAGTGTGTTAGACACGACTTTTGCATACGAAATTCGAACACTGTAAGTATACGGGATATGAAATATTATTGGATAATATTAATCTACGTTTCGAGTAGATGAGTTTAGCATTTCGAATTTCTCAAATCGGATTAAAAACGAATGAGAAATTAAGTGCTAAAGTGGGGTGTTTGAAGTGGGTTATTTCACATGGAATATGGATCAAAATTTGGGATAGTTTATAAACCATTGCCTTGAAACTAAGGGTTGGCCCTTTGGGTCATAAGATTTTTGTGGGCTTTGTGAGGGGGAAGGACCTAGCCATGGTTTGGTCCACCGCGCCGCCGCCGCCGCCGCCGTCCGTCCTCCCGGACAGGCTCGGGCTCGGGTCGTGGGTCGTGGGCCATGGGCTTTGGACTTGGATAGGGCTTGAATTGTATTGGGCTTGGGTTTGCAATATATATTAATTTTTTGGAGAAAATTAATTCCACAAAATCTGATCCATTATTTATTCATCCAATAGTTGGAAAAATCTGAACCGTTAAATGGAGATTGATCTAACGATGACCACGTTTTGATCAAGATAGCCTTCTAGAAGGTCCAACGTTCGAACGTTGACTGCTTCTAGAAGAAAGTTTGAAACGTTAAAGCGTTTTTGCTGCTTTAAGTAGCAGAATCGGTTTTGACCCAACGTTCGAACGCTGGGGTGCCAACGTTCGAACGTTGGCAGCAGTTTCTTTCTGCTATTGAATTCTCTCATTTAATTTTCGAGTTTTTTCATGCCTATATAAAGGCCCCTCCAGCAGCATTGTTAGACACACCAAAGCAATCTGCTTTCTCTCATTTCTCACTCTCAAACATTCTCTCAAGAGTTCTAAGTTGCCTAAGTTCGGTGGTTCTAAATTCGAAGTGGTCTCGTTTTTAGAACGTATATCGTTGTATCTTGGGACGTTTATTACATATACCCGTACCACCTAGGCGGGGCAATTTAGCGTTAAAGATAGAGAGCTCTCTCTCGCCTCGATATAATCTTTTCTCCTTTATTAGCTATTTTGATACGTTTGTGAAGTTTTGATCCAACACTAACTTGGGAGTTAATTTGCATGCTGGAAATTGTAGGAGCTATGAATTGAAGCTGGCCTATTTTACTTAGATGGATGTGAATTTCTTGCCTAATCATGAAAAATCATTGCCTTAAACGGTTAATTGGTTTAGATAGATAAAAATTCAAAAAATGATGACTTCTTAAGATATCAAAAAATGGAAAAATCAAGAAGTCCGACAATTAAATTACACTTTTCGAATCAATGTGGGGATGATAACGCATAAAAAATTTTGAAATCAATAACTACGAATAAGATAAGTAAAGATCACTTAATTAAAATTTGAAAACCTACCTAAAAAGCCAAAATCAAGGAAACATATACTATTTAGATTTCAATTAGTTCAAATATTAGAGCAACCAATTACATTTTTTCTTGAGAATTAAAAAACTCGATATTGTTGAATTAAGTAAAAAAAAAAACTAAATTTTAACAATTCTTATTAAAATCATCAACTTGAAAATCCAAAGTGAAATGTATAAAAATAATAATACTTCATTAATTTTTTATTTTGGAAGTCATGTATAAGTCCAAAAATTAATAATATGACGGTATAAAAATGAGTATTTAGCATTTTTTTCCTTTCTTTTAGAAAACAAATACCCCAAATGACTTCGTTTCACAATGGTATACATACCTTTTGTCCTAATGTAATGTCTTCTTTTTGAAAGAGGGCCGATCTTCTTCACTTGCATTTTCTGATCAATGAGAAAGAAAAAGAACAAGAAATAAATTTGTAAATCTGTAAACCAAGTTGTTACAAAACTCTTTAGAGGTACAAATCCACATCCTCAAATCCAATCTCATACTCTAGTTAGATTCAATTATGAATCAACATATTTTCCATTCCACGTGAATAATATTTGATTTTCGTTCATTTGCGGCATCATTCAAAATTTATTTTTGACCGAATTTATAGGAATCAATAGAAAAGAAAATTCACTTATTATAAATCAAATCCGACTCTATCTAGATGTTATCTTTTGAAATCTCTATTCTGATTCAAAATATAATGAAATCGACATGTGGTCCACAACACACGATGCTTGTGAGTATAATGGAACTTGGAGTTTCAGGAACAAAGAGCTAGTATAGTAGTGCTTGAGTGGAGCGACTATTCCTTTCTTCCCATTTCCATTATTGCTTGAACAATCATGTTGTGCCTGAATGTAAGAACGCAAGGTTTTTCTACATGAAAACAATCAAAGGCAATAACAAATAATGAGAGATTGAGAGTTAGATACAAATTTATGTAATAAAAAAAAGGCATACAAAAGTTAATCAACACTACTACAGAAATGGCCTATTACAGCGGTTTTTTTGGGCCTATTACAACGGTTAGTAAAATAACCGCTGTAATAGGTATAGCCTAGCGGTTATTCTATTAGCCGTTGTATTGTAATTTTTTTCATATATATATTTTTTAGCCGAGCTATTACAGCGGTTATGCGAATAACCGCTGTAATAGTTCCACCTATTACAACGGTTATTTGCAAAACCACTGTAATAGTACTTAATTTATTTTTTTATCCCAAATTATCGCTGTACATAGGGCTGTTTATTGTAACCTTCCTACAAACTCAAAATTCAACACACTAATTAACACAACAGAATCAACAAAAACCCAAATATTTAAACTTCACCAAATGATCTCCAACAACAAAAACCAATTCTTTCCCCCTAACAACAAATTAAATTTTATAATCTCCAACAAATGATCACGAGTTTACAATCAACTAATTAAACTAATCACAATTTAAATACAGAAATCAAATAAAAATTTACAACAATTTACAACTTACAACATACCATACCCTTTTAAGCGCATTGGAAAATGTAATGTGCCAATTCGCAACGTACTTCATCAAGTTGCGCTTGAGAGTAAGACCCGTATTGACAATCAAGAAAGTAGTGCAAGATAGAGATTGCAAACTCAAAAGACGTTTCAGTTACGTAACAAAGGTTTAATATAACTTAAAAAGGGAAATTAGAAATTGATGAGTATTAATTAGGATGCATACCATTGGTGGGATTGTAGATTCTCCGTGGCTAATAATCTCCTTCATGAATCTCATAGCGAAGAAGACACGGTCTATTTCGTTTAACTGTCGGGGGCACTACAAAATTGAAATCAAAATTGCATTAGAACAATAACTTTTATACGAATAATCTCTTGAAAGTATAAAACACTAACCTTTATACAACTCCAAATACAGGTCTTATTTTTGGATTTGATCTTTTGGTTGTTGTGATTTGCACGAAATATCAACACAGCATTGTTAAAAAATTCAAAAAACAAGGAAATATGTCAAAAACAAGCAAATATGTGAAATCTAGGAAGATATATACACTTTAATATTAATATTAAATATAATGGATACATTGATTGAATGAAAAACTTACTGATTGATTTTTTTCTTTCATTTCAGGTCGGTTATTTGGATCGTCGTGCAAAGAATCCAGATAATAAATTATCTCTTTAATTGGATCAATCACAAGTAACAACCAATGTCCCCTAAAAAATATTCAAAAGATAAGTTCAAAATTAATTTTGTGTACATAACAAGTTTTACAAAATAAAGTTGAGTGTTTAGTAGCTCACCCGATGTTGTAAGGTGCAAGAAACAACTTCCCGCCCAGTTGTGCGCTATCTTTCATGGCATTTGTTATATATTGCGCTTGTTCAATACGCTTATGAGGACCAATACCTGGTCCCGCAGATATAGAATGTGGGCTAAGGAAGCCGAAATTATTTTCTTTCTCTTCGGGGACCACGTCATTAGCCCACAAACAACTAAATTGAGCATAAAACAAATTTGAGTACTAAATAATTTAAAAACTTACTTTTTTTTAATTCATATTTAAAAACTTACTTGATATAAACTGAAATGATAGAGGCCCCTATCCGTTCTTGACGCAAAAAGTGACAGATCTCCTCCTGCCTAATATACCTGGAAAGTGGATATTCATAATTCTCACGGGAAAGTCTATAATGATCTATTGATCAATAGACATTAGCATTATGTACTTTTCAAGATGTAAAAGTGGCTGAGGGATTCCAGCTATTACAATGTCTTCAGATCTGTCACCTTCACGTGCAGGCTTGGCCACTGGAGGTGTTGGTTTGACAGCTGAGTGAAGCGACGTCCCTAATTTTTTTTTCCCCAGTTGATTTGGATGGTCCAAGAGACTATTTAAGCAAAGAAAACAAAACGTGAATGTTACACACCAAAGTATATTTAGTAACCTTAAACAATTGTTATAATTTATTAATGGCTATATAGCTATTAATTACGTACCGATGCATCACTGACAGTGACAAATAGTGAACACTTCTACATCGTGGAGAGGGATTGGTAGGGGTGTATCCTTCTCAATTGCAATGCCAATGGACACTTTCACAAAGTCGGTGGGTAATGGACGTGTATGCATTATTCTATTCGTTGGCCGATTGTACATTTGTTCTTTAGCCACCATACAATATGACGGTATTGAAAGTGCTAATTGACATGGAGCCACAACCTACATATATATATATATATATATATACCATTATATTAGAAAATTTTTGTGTTTACAGAAATAGAGAATTGCAAGTTACATGATCACTAAACAAGTTCATATCATTACCTGAGGAAGCTTCTTAACTGGATCTGGGCAGCTATTTTTCAAAGAAATAGCCTCATCTTCATGTGGCTGCTGTGATCCAGATGCCTTGTGCTCTTTAAACTCGGTCACAATGTGGATAGTGATTTAGTGAGGATATGGACCATGTTTTTCATGCTATCAATCTCCATCTGTTTAGTAGGCTTTGGATCTGTAAAGTACTCTTTTTGTGATACCCCAAAGCCTACACCCCTAACGCGACCCGGATGCTCCTTCTTTTTAAGAGCTTTAGCTAATAGATCATCACGGGTCCTCTTGTTTCCACTATGGCTACCCTCCTGCGATAAGCACTCCTGTAATAATATATTTAAAAATTAAAAAAATTTAGTTAACTTTGCTCTTTTAAAAATATTTCAAAAAAAACATACAACACGTTATATAGCTAAAAAAACATACAACACATTGGATATTTCAAATGACTCACCATTTCATTGGCTACTCTTCTAACATTGACATTATCAATGTTATTCTGGCTGTCAGAACGTGCAATCCTGCACACGAGTGCTCGTGTCACGTCTGTGCAATCTGACCCAGCATCCTCTCTCTTTTTCATCTATATTATGATTAAATATATATATATATATATATATTTAAATTAACAATGAATTTTTATTAGAAAAATTGTAAGGATTCACTGTTAAACGAACTACGTACCTCAACTTGCTCCACAAAAGCATGTCCTAAACGTGATTTCCTATAAGGATATTCAGGATCCTTTGCTCTCTTCTGATTTTTCCTACTTAGTTTATGTTCATTAGATAATTAAAGCATTAGTCAATGTATATGGTTTCATATAAGCGCAATAACCAACAAATGAAACCGTAAATTAAAACAACTACCTGGAACTCTTTACTTTGGCGAACATGTAAAAATGTTGTCCATTCTTCTTGAGATATCTCATATTGTGAGGGTGAGTTGTAATTAATGCTCCCATTATCATCCTCTACCTACACTCTACTCAAGTAGATCCTGAAGTTTCGAGCTAGCTTTCCAGCTTCGGCTAAAACGAATTTTTTTCTACTTTCTTCAATATCAAAGGCCAACTATAAAAAACAAACAACAAAGTATATATGAAATTATAATTTAGAGAAAATTGAATAAACAAAAAATACATTAACCAATTAGAAACATGATAATAACCAACTTACAGCTATTTCATTCCAAAGTGCATTTTTTGTTGCTACCGGGATTTTTTGCCAATCACTGATGGTAATAGGCACCATCTACCGAGCCATGACTCCAATGTAACCAACCAATGTTGATTTGTTTGGGTTAACTGGTTGGCCATTCTCATTCTAACCCACGGGTAGCCTTGTGCCTTTACTTTTGGCGGCTACGACTTTTTTCATAGCCGTGATACCTATACGTATCTCATTTTCAGCACGTTTGTCTGCTCCACGTCCATCTGACTGGGGAAAACTTCCAGGACCCTCAGAATCCATCGACCTACAAAAGCGAAAAATACATAAGTTAGATTCATTTACCAAATAATTTTATTAACATTAGTTGAGTTGAATTAATTAAAAATTTGGCAGAGTAACGACGCCAAAAATTCTACCAAATTCTCGACTTAATCTTCCCCCCAACCTTACAACCAACAAAACCAATCCATCAATTCGTTCACAAAACCAATCGAACTTCGCAAAACCAATTGAACTTCACAAAACCATTAATGCATTAATTAAACGATGTCAACAAAATAATACAACGAAAATCCAATCACGATACCAACATATCATAGCATAAATAAAAAATCCAACAATCAAGAAACCCCTATTAACATAACATATATATAACAAATACCCACATTATATAATTCACAAAACCAATTAACATAATCAACTATAACATAACAACAATCCATATTATAACATAATCAACTATAACATAACACAACAAAAATCCACATTATATAATTCGCAAAACCCCAATTAACATAACATATATATATAACAACAATCAAGAAATTAACATATAACCCGCATTATATAATTCTCAAAACTCCAATTAACATAACATATATATAACAACAATCAAGAAATTAACATATAACCCACATTATATAATTCACAAAACCCCAATTAACATAACATATATATAACAACAATCAAGATATTAACATATAACCTTAATTATCATAACATATATAACATAACATATATATAACATAACATATATAAACATATATATATATGTATGTATACCTAGTCAGAGAGAGAGAGAGAGGAGCAGCGCTCGGGTGGTGTGGCGGCGGCGGCGGCGGCGGTATAAAGTGGTGTGGTGGTGGCGGCAGTATATGGTGGGTGTGGTGGCGGTGGCGGTGGTATATGTGGTGTGTGTGTCTATATATATATAGAGAGAGAGAGAGTAGTAGCGAGAGAGAGAGAGAGAGATACTAATGGGTGGTGGTGGTGGTGATGGTGATGGCGGCGGCGGCGACGGTGGTGGTGGTAGGGTGGCGGCGGTGGGGGAGCGGAGACCGAGAAGAGTTTCGAGAGAGAGAGAGAGAGAGAGAGGGAGAGAGAGAGAGAGAGAGAGAGAGAGAGAGAGAGATTAAAATGGGGGGAAAATTTTGGGGGCAAAACCCGTCGGTTCTTCCGGCTATTACAGCGGTTCTCTCAAGAACTGCTGTAATATCCGTCCCCTTTTATCGGTTCAAACTTGAACCGCTGTAATAGGTCCACCCGTTTCACCTATTACAGTGGTTCACCCATGAACCGATGTAGTAGGTTTCTCCGTTCAGCGGTTTTCGCAAGACCGCTGTAATAGGTGCGTTGTAATAGTGTATTTCTCTAGTAGTGTAAAAATAAAAGGCATACAAATTAGCAAAAAGAGTGGGGTTGCGGCAGAGGGGATGATTAAGAATAAAACTCATGTGCCTTCATTTTTCCCTCGTGTACGTATTACATGAGAGGAAGAGATGAAGATGCATTAGAAGGGAAGGATTCTCTTATTAATAGATGATGGTTGTTAGTTCAGATAATCATATATTAAAACTCCAAATGACGTCTTATAGCGTTAATCAAGGAGAATCAGTTAAGAATGTAAAGATAATATGACTATTAAATATCCAAAATTAAGTGATCAACCAATGAGAATTTTTCTTATGAATTAAAAAACTCAAAATTCTGAAAAAATTCTATTTGGCTCAATTGCAGTCAATAAAAGTCAAAGACCGCTCTGCTATATAGATATAGATATAGATATACATATAGATATATACATATATACACTAAACAAAAGAACAAAAACAAAAATTGAAAAAAGAAAAGGAAAAAGTGACACTTGTCACCGGGTGCGGCATCGAGGTAGCCGGTTGTGTTGGTGGACGATCTGTAAGTATCTCTGTAAGCGACTTATGGTACTGGAGGCATGACCCGATCTGGTAATTGATTGAAGCCGACTCTACCTAAATTCTTTGTCAACAAAAAAAATTAAAAAAATCACCATAAACTTTTTCATTCAAAATTTGTACATAATCATCGTGAATGATCACATTTATATGTATTAGTTTGCATGTCTCCTATTGACTATTGTTATGTAGATTTTATAATTTTTTATTTCTCTATTCACTTCCGTAGTTGTTAACTTTGACTATTTAATTGGACGTTTATGCTTAAATAGAACAAATTCATAAATTTGCTTTTAATATTTTGACATCTTCCTTCGAAAGGTGTAACAATTTTGTTTGGTTTCTAAATTTGGGGTATCTGTACACTATGATATCATATTAGAATCTGTATGATTATTCTAACAAAATACTTTATTATGGTCATATCAGTTATGTAGTCTTTATTATGAATAAAGGTTATACATTTTTTAGTATGATATAATTTTTTGTTATGTTCATATTGTTTATATACTTTTTGTGATGAATAAATATTTAATCATTTACTACCAACGAGAATAAGGTTTTTCACTTAGTTTCATATCTTTTAATATCTTATTAAGATTAATCGAAAGACTTATCCTCTTTTTTCTAAAATCAAACTCCATTTTCGAATTAGCGTTCAATATAATGTTTTCTTATTAGTCTCCCCTATACATTAAAGTGTGTCATGTGCTCAGAAATCTATATTGGTACAAAACAATTTATTAGTGAGTCAATTCAAGGTAACATAGTATAAAAGTCTAAGCTACATTGTTTAGTCTAATATATTTTCATTACATTAATTTAAACTTATCTCTCTAATTTATTACTCATTATTGTTATTGCTTTATATTTTCTCTTTTTTCTCATTCTTAAATCTCAGTGACATTAGCATGTTATTAATTTTTAAAGTAATCTTTCGGTGCAAAACTAACTGTTTATATTATAAAATAATTCGGGCTTTCGAATCATAAAACCCAACCAATCCAAATGGAAGAAATTTGAAAAGAAGGAAGTTGGGTTCATAAATAGGCAAGGACAAGGCCCATTAAATTCAGGAGATGACAAGACATGGGCTGATGACAACCTAACAATCGAATCTGAGAGAGGAAGAGAGGACAACCTAACAATCGAATCTGAGAGAGGAAGAGAGCCCAAAAGACCAATAAGCTGCATTGGAGACGCGCCAAGCAAAGGAATTCAAAAAGGAAGTTAAGGACAGTTTCCGAGAAGTGGCGAACGTGGAGGTTACAAGAAAACCAAGAAGGAAGGCCAGGAGTATATGTATGCGAAAAAAAGAAAAGAACAGACAGACACAATCAGACAAACTCTGTAGAATTACTTTCTTTCTTTCAATAGCTTTAGTAATCTTAGGCGTAGTTAAGCTTAATTAGGCTTAGTGTAATTTTCAATTCTAGATTACTTAGTCAGTAGTGTAAAGTAGTTTGTTAGCAGTACAGTAATCGAGCACTCTTATCCTGTATCAAGAAGAATACATCCGAGAATTCATGGAGGTATATTTTTACTTGAGTTTTTAAGTGTTGATTAATTACTTGAGTCTTGATTTATCTCTTGATTTGATAGTGAGCATTGCATATCGAACATATTCGCAAGACTTAAACTACCGGTAGCATATATAGGCAGGGGTTATTAGATAATTCTAAGTTGTGAATTATCAAGGGGCTTGGATCGACCACTCAAAATCCTTCCCTAGTCTAGTTTGTTTAAAAACACGAAACAAATTTTTGGCGACCACAGTGGGAGAAAATTCGAATTTGACTCCCCTAAATCTATTATAAGATGTCAGAAGATTCTTCCAGAGAAGAGCCGAATGACGATCTGGAAACACAGCCTGTGCCTCGATACAGGATCAGGGCAGATAAGATGTATGAGCAATTTGTTAAAGTTATGAAGCAGACTTTAATGGGTGCTCGAGATGATCAACGAAGGGAATTCAATGATCAGTACCGAGCATTGGCTCAAAAATCCGCCTGAATATTTACCGCAATAGTGCAAGATATTGCTGTAAACACCCAAGAGGGTTTAGCTTGAGAGGTTACTCGAGTGGTAACCAAATTAGGAGAGATATTTAACCAGACCTGTGACGTCTTCTCAAAGATGGTAAACATCCAGATAGTCAATGCGTTGGAACCACTAATCGAAAGACATCACGTACTAATAGAAAAGGTGTCACAATTGATAACGTACTAATAGATTAGCGTTGGAACCTCTGCCTGGTTACCCTCAAGAAACCAGAAATAGTAGCAGTCATTTCAAAGTCGGCTAGACATCGAACACCTTCCCCGCAAATGAACATAATTTTGTTAACCCATTTATGCCTGGGGGGCAGGAGGACAACAAAATTTTGTTCAAAACATTCGAACTCCGCCGAATTTTCCTCAAAACGCTAATTTGAATCAATTTCAACCACAGTCTTCGAGACCAAGCGTCCCGATTCCATCAGTCGGTTATGGGCAAGTGCCCGTGGGCAACTATGCTAATAACCGCTTTAACAATTTCGAAATACCTCTAACATTTACCCAAGGGCACTACCCTGGGGGGCAGAGTCAAATGCCAACTTATCCAGGAGTTTCGAACACTCCTTTCCCGATAGGAAACAATGGGTTTTCGAATCCCTCAATGGGTCAAGGAATTCCCACGTTCCCAAACAATATTCAAGTACCATATGCAGGGGGGCAGGCTGTGCCTGATGCCCATATGGGAGAGAATATTGGGGGACAGTTCCCTGATCCTGTTAAGAATCAGATCGAAATGATCATTGAGAGGATGTACGGACCGAGGTTTCGAAGAAACCACCGACTGATGCCAGGGAAGCCCTATCATGGTTGGATAGACAGGAACTTCCCTTTTCCCAGAAATTATAAAATTCCCGATTTCACCCTATTTTCTGAAGATGACCATGTCTCCGCTCTCGAACATTTGTCTAGATTTACGTGCCAATGTCGGAAAGCCTCGGATCAAGATTTTTTCAAACTAAGGCTTTTTCCTAGCTCATTAACAAGATCTGCCTTTAATTGGTATATAAGTCTGACCTCGAATTCCATAAGTAATTGGGACAAGATGCAGTTCCAATTACAAAACCATTTTGCTCGAACAGATTCGGGGATATGATGAGTGACCTCGCTAAAATAAGGCAGAATATAGGAGAATCAGTCGAAGAATTCCTAACACGTTTTAAGAAAGCAAGGGTAAATGTCACCTTAATTTGCCCGAAACTGAGTTTGTACTGTTAACCCAACAGAACATGACCTTCGAGTATAGGTTGAGATTCGATGGCATGCCCTTTGCTGATTTTAGAAGTTTAGCCAAAAGTGCTATAAGATACGAAAACATGCCTAGGGAAGAGAATAATAGAAAACACCAAGGATTTAATGCCTTCGAAATAGGAACCCCATGGGTGTTCGAAGAATCTTATGAAGTCGACCTAGCAAAATTTGTGAAAGGGCCTCCCTTTCAATGTGGAGCCCTCGAACAGAAGGACTGTATGGCGACTGGGTCATTACAAACGAAGAAAGAAAAGAACTATACTTTTGATGTAACGAAAACTGAACACATTTTTGATTGGTTGTTAGCTAACAAGAAGTTAAAGTTTAGAAAAAAAATAAAATTGCTTCGAAATCTAAAATAAAAGGAAAACCATATTGTAAATGGCATAATGCATTCTCGCATGACACGAACAATTGCATTTTATTTCGAAATTTAATCCAAGAAAGAATAGATTCGAAAGATCTAATTTTTCCGGATGTGCAAAAAACTAATATAGATGAAGATCCTTTTCCCGTTATGAGTCTCGAAATTAACACTCTTAAATGTTTTGTATCTCAGGTCACGATCAAAACCAAAGTAGCAATCAGGACTTTCAATCGCCTGATCGACAAAGAGATATTGACTTTCCCGAAGGTCAAAGATGAGGGTCTAGAGAGAATGTGCGGATGGCACATGAACACCCTCCATACTACAGGTCAATCCCAGATCTTCAGACGCTTTGTTGCGAAACAGCTCGAGAGGGGTCTGATCACTTTATCCTCAACAAAGAAGAGGATTATGGGATTGACCTTAGAGGGAAAGTTAAAGGAGAAGCAGGAGGAAATCGAACCTCCTAGAGAAAATTCAAAAAGTGAAGAGAGAACTTACCAACAGGTGCTCGAAATGCCCCTGGGTCAAACCAAGTATGAAACACCCATTCGAGTGGTGAATAATTTGACCAAACTACAAAAGGCTTTGTGCCATCACTGCGCCGATACTTTCCACTACGAGTTAGTGAGGTTACAAGTAATCGAAAATGATTCCAATTGGGTCCTCGCTTATCAGAGGATGGAAAATTGGAGTAAAAGGACGAGACAAGAATCCGGTAACAGACTACCAGGTCCAATGCCTTCGCAGAGGCATTTTCGAGGACGAGGGGGACAAGGTTTTCCGCATAATCATCCAAGGGGTAATGACTATCGCGGAAGTTTCGAACACAGCAGAGATCACAGGGCAAAATCGATTGCCCAGCAGGTGGCCTATTCGAGAGCCGCCGTTGTAATGGAAATGCAGCAGGAGGCGGTTATCGCCAATTTGAGAATCGAATAGGAAGCTCTGGCTAAAGGGATCCTAAAGTCAAAGATAGTGGGAAATCGAGCCATGATGATTTCGAAAAAGAGATGGACAGTTTAAGGGATCACATGAAGGACGCGAACCTTCAGAATAAAAATGTCGAGATAGGAAAAGATGACATGGGTGATTTCGAGTTAGGGGATGACTTGGACATCCTTTTTGACAATATCCTAGACGAAATGCAGACTAAGGGAAAGAAAGCCTCTGTTCGAAGGGTTATGAATTTCGAGGATGAAGCAGGCTGTAACATGGTAACCATTTTACCAGCGGAATTCACTGCGAGAGGAGGCGAATTAGATGAGGAGGAAAAGACACTGGAAGCATTGACTGCTCCGGGATGAGGTAAATCCCTGTTTCGAGTTTATCAACTATAAAACTGATGAAAAAAAAAATGAAAACGAACATTTTCTAGAGTTATTGTTTTTGAAAGAAACGATAAATAATAACCACATGAAACCATTATATTTCCAAGTGGAAATCGAAGGAATTAAAATTAATAGAGTTTTTGTAGACAACGGGGCAACCGTCAATGTGTTACCCGAAAGCACTCTAGTAACGTTAGGGAAGTCCTCGAAAGACTTGGTGGCTGCCGATGTGGCAGTTTATGGTTTTTTAGGGCAGGCAACGAAAGTGTTAGGAGTCCTACCATGTCGGGTTAAAGTGAGATCTATGAATTCATACTCGGCATTTTTTGTGGTAAAAACGAATCCATCCTTTAATGCGCTACTCGGTAGAGATTGGATTCATCAGAATTATTGTTTACCCTCAACTTTGCATCAATTGGTGCTAAATTTGAAATAGTCAAGGCCGAAGCTAATTCATATTTTGTTGATACGCAAGTTGTGAATGCTAGGTACCGAGTTGAATACCTCGAAGTGAGAGACCAGGGAGTTTCACCTTCCCCGGCAGTTGAAAAGGCCGAGGAAGTACTCAGTGAAGAAAGAAGAGGAAAACCGAAGACCGCCCTATAGCGAAGGAAGGTGCCCAAATCGAAGGGGAATCTAACTAGATTAGTTGTAATTTGTATTTATGGACGGTGCCAAACAAACGAATGTAATCAACAATGTTTTTAAGATGGTAGTACTCGAATAACTTAATATGAATTTACACGAGTATTCTGCTAATTTAATTGAAGGAAACGATTCGAATTCTGATATACATAGTTTCGAACAACAAAACCAAAATGTAGAAAATATAATCAAAGAAGGGATTCTAGAACCCAATGAGGATATCAGGCAGGATATTCAAGACCCATTAGAAGGTGTTAATCTTGGCTCACTCAAAGAGCCCAGATTAACTTATATTAGCTCGAGAATAGGCCAAAATGAAAAAGAAGAACTAATCAAAGTATTACATGACTACAAAGATTGTTTCGCTTGGGCTCATCACGAAATGCCAGGAATAGACATGTCAATAGCCTGACACAAATTGCCTATCAAATCTGGCTTTAAGCCAATTATTCAAGCCCCAAGACAGTTATCACCTGATTTAATGGGGGCCATTAAAGAGAAAATTGAAAAGTTAGTCGAAGCTAAATTTATTAGGCCGACTAGATATGTCGAATGGTTAGCAAACATAGTCCCAGTGATAAAAAAGAATGGCAAAGTGCGAGTTTGCATTGATTTTAGGGACATAAACAAAGCCACACCAAAAGACGAATATCTGATGCCAATGGCTGACACTTTGGTGGATGCGGCAACCCGTTTTCAATTTTTGTCCTTTATGGATGGTTACTCAGGTTATTACCAACTGAAAATAGCCGAAGCCGATAGACACAAAATGGCATTTCGATGCCCAGGTGCTATAGGCATTTTCGAATGGGTAGTAATGCCTTTCGGTTTAAAAAATGCAGGGGCTACTTATCAGAGGACCATGAACTACATGTTTCATGATCTCATTGGAAAGTCAATGGAGGTATACATCGACGACATCATTGTTAAAGCCCAGACACATAAAGAACATATGGAATCTTTAATCGAAATTTAGAACAGATGAGACGTTTTAGTTTAAAGATGAATCCGTTAAAATGCGCGTTTGGAGTAAAAGCAGGGAACTTCTTGGGATTTTTAATCCATAACAGAAGCATAGAAGTTGATCGAAACAAATCCAAAGCGATCTTAGATGCTAAACCTCCTGGGACGAAAAATGAATTACAGCGCTTCCTGGGACAAGTCAACTTTCGAATGAGATTTATATCGAATTTAGCAGGAAAGATAGAGGCATTCTCTCCAGTCTTACGTCTGAAGGATGGAGAAAACTTTGCTTGGGGAAAAGAACAACAAAATGCTTTCGAAACGATAAAAGATTATCTGACACAGTCTCCAGTGTTAATTCCCCCTCGAAAAGGGAAGAAACTAAGACTATATATATCGGCAGCCGAAGGTTCGGTTGGGTGTCTTTTGGTACAGGAACATGATAGAGGATTCGAACAAGCAGTCTTTTACTTGAGCAGGTTGCTAAATGATGCCGAGAAAAGATATACTTCAATCGAGAAGTGGTGCCTCATCCTCTATTTTGCGTCCGTAAAATTAAGGCATTATTTCGCTGCGTATGTCATGGAGGTAGTATCACCAACTGACGTGATTAAATTCATGATGAATCAGCCATTAGTAAAAGGTCGTCTTAGCAAATGGAGTCTTAGTCTACTCCAATTCGATTTGATATATGTACCGCAGAAGGCCATAAAGGGTCAAGCATTGGCTGATTTTCTAGCCGATCATCCTTTGAAAATAGAGGAGATACCCGATAACTTCGAGATAAAACTCATAAACTTAGTACCATGGGTTTTGTATTTCGATGGTTCTAGCACTCGAGATAGTGCGGGAATTGGGATATACATTATATCCCCAAATAAGATAATCACCAAAATGTACGCCCAAATCGAAGGAGATTGTACAAATAATAGGGCGGAGTATGAAGCTCGTATTCTGGGATTAGAAGTGTTGCTCGAAATGAATGCTAAAAGCATCGAAATAAAAGGTGATTCCCAATTGATCATAAATCAAGTAAGAGGATTGTTTAATGTATAAGCCCAGTGGCCATAACCTCATTCGCTCGAGTCCACGAATTGTTGAAACACTTTGACACTGTCAAAGTTACTCATATTTCGAGAGAAAATAATCAAATATCCAATAATTTGACCCAGTTGGCATCGGGATACAAGGGGGACCCTGGTCTACTCGAAACATCAATCCGACTCGAACCAAGAGTGTTAGTACCCTTTGAGAAAAGGAATTTAAGCGTTAACAAGATAGACATTATGAAAGAAAAATATGACTGGCGTCTCGAAGTTATTAACTACCTACAGAACCCATCTCAAGGGGGTTTCTCGAATAAATTAAAATTAATGGCTCACCATTATTTTTATGACGGATAAGAATTGTACAGGAAAGATTCCCAGGGGATTTTACTGAAATGTCTCGATTTAGAAGATGCTTTGATAACGATGGCAGAGACACACGAAGGTGTCTGTGGTGCCCATCAAGCATGCCATAAAATGAGATAGTTGATACACAAATACGGATTTTATTGGCCTACAGTCCTACGGGATTGTATAAATTACGCCAAAGGATGTAAACGATGTCAAAGATTTGACAAAATCTTAAGGCAACCTACGGTCGAATTAAAATCTATAATCAAACCCTGGCCTTTTCGAGGATGGGCTATGGATATCATTGGCGAAATTAAGTCGGCCACGTCTAAAAGGCACAGTTATATTTTGGTCGCTAATGATTATTTTACAAAGTGGGTCGAGGCCAAGGCTTTCGAGAGTATTAATTTGAAACAAGTGATCGACTTCATAAAGGAAAACCTAATAGCTAGATTCGGAATCCCAGAGTCTATCACAGTTGATCAGGCGAGAGTCTTTAATAGTACGGAGATGCTCGAATTTTTGACTCAATTCGGGATAAAGCTACTCAATTCCACACCATATTACGCACAAGTGGGCAGGCCGAATCATCCAACAAGTTGATTAAGGGTTGTATTTCGAAAATAATAAGCAATAATCCGAGGGAGTGGCATGAATTGCTGATCGATACTTTGTAGGCCCTAAGGACGATCAAGAAAGATAGTCTTGGGGTATCTTCTTTTCAGTTGGTTTATGGGCATGAGACAGTGATACCAATAGAACTCGATATAAAATCGAAGAGAATTTTGGAGCAAACACTACTCACATCGAAGGAGTATACTGAAAATATGAATATTGAAATGTTAGATCATGAAATGTTACAAATATCAGTCTTAGGACAAATTGAGTCTCAAAAGACGAAAGTTGAAAAAGTTACAATAAGAAAGTAAAAGAAAGGTCTTTTGAAAAGGGAGACTTAGTGTGGAAAATGATTTTGCCAGAAGGTTCGAAAGACCATTTTTATGGTAAATGGTCACCTACTTGTGAAGGGCCATTCCTGATTTCCAAGAAATTAAATGGTAACACATATAAACTTTGTTACTTAGATGGAATTGAATATGGTCGAGCACTAAACGCACGATATCTAAAGAAATATGTGCCTACGATATGGGAAGTAAACAAACAGATCATACTCGAAAGATTGCCCGAAATAGCAAAAACTTTCATTAATGATAGTAATATTCGATGATTACAAAGGAAAATAAAAAAGAAAAATTTACGACTTGATAAAATTCAAGCAAGTAAATAAAATATCTAGCGAGGATTCGAAAGCATCTCATTCCTGAAGGGCATGTTTAACCACTTCTTCGAGCTCATGGTTCAACTGAACCATTCGACTATTGAGAGTTGCCACATCTTTTTCGACTTGGGTAGCCAAAACGACAAGCTGCTCTCTTCGGGCTTGAAGAGCGGCTATTTGGGCATCCAATGAGACAATTTCATCCAGGTAATCTGCCGGGTGCCCTCCAAGGTGCCAATTCGATCCTGGAGATGACTGATTTGTTGACGATGAGCGACGGACACTTCTTCGTCGAAGGGGCTGATCCCTTGGGCCATTAAGGCGCGGAAATTGGCAAGGCTAGTTTCAAGCACTTCACGAGTTGACTGGAAGATATGTAGCCACTTCTTGGTTAGCCTTGAAGACGCCCCGTCAAGGTAAAATTGCAACTTTTTGAATAACAGTGGATCACTGGGTCGAACCCTGATATCAAGAAGCACTTCACTAAAATCAACCTTGGAAAATTCCAAGGTATCTACACCAAAAATGTTATAGCATATTACTCGAATGTAATGTCGAAGGAAAAGAAAGCTTAAGAAATAAAACGAAGATAAGCCACACCTTCGAAAGAAGTGCTTGGGATGACCATCACATTCGAGATAGAAGGAAGCAATCCCTCGAAGACGGTTTCAGGACCTGAAAACAATAACAAACGCCATAAGAATTAAATTAAAGGAAAAGACTGAGCCCCAAAGAGAGGTTCGGGATTATACCTTCCAGAGAGGAAGTACTAGCTGCTGTTACGTTCAAAGTTGAAGGGGCAGAATGAGAGTCCACCGACATGAGATCTTGGTTAAGGGGGATCATTTCGGGGTCATCATCAGCCCCTAGAATCATAAGAATATGTTAAAAGAGCTAGGAAAAGGGAAACTATTAAAGTAGTATAATGCACAAAATACACCTTCGGGTAGAGGCCTGGACATTTGCTCTTCCACAATTTCTTCGAGTTGCACTGAAGGAGAGGGAATTGGCAGAGCACGAAAATCAAAATTCCCTACACGATCTGTCCCAATGCTAATTAGTATACTTGGATCCACGAATATGGTACTCGAGACTCCAAGGGCTAAGTAAGAAAATCTGAGGGTAGACGGTAGTGGCGAGACGGTTGGAAACGAACATGTAGCAATCCCTGGAAGAAAAGGGTAAGGGAATATTTACGTTATATCGTTCAAAATTCATAAAAATCGAATAAGTTAATGAAACAAATGAAGTTTACCTGAAGACTGAGAAGCCGATGGACTCGAAAGAACATCCATCGGAGTGCCAATAGCTATTTCTCGATAAGGAAAAGTGGAAGCTTCTTCAAGATGAATTATTATGAGGAATTAACCAAAGGCAAGACGAAAGGTAAGTGCATAAAAGAGAAACGTAAGAAAATGGCGAATGAAAATGAAATTCCTGAGTACGCAAAAGGAATATAAGAAGCGAGGTAATAAATAAAGGTAACTACCAGAAATCCCGAACGGTTCCTCCAAACGTAGACGTTTATTGCTCCTTCGAACAAGCGGCTGAGGGTCCACCTCTTCCTCTTCAACAGAGGTTTGGGGAACTTCAGTTACAGAAGGGGGAACTTCTTGAATAAGAAGAGCCCATCGTCGTCGAGTAACGAGAGTCAAAGTAGTAGAAGAGCTGGCTTTCAATTTTGTCGCTCTGGAAGAACTCGCGGGGGTTCGAACCCTAGTACGTACTAGGGTCAATTCGAGTGATAGCTTCCGACTCTCGCAAGGTTTGGAATAGCCCTTCATGTGCTTGAATGAGAGGATCGTCCCTTTCGAATCTCCAGCCAGATGTTAAGCCATAAGGGATGAGGTAAGCATCATCCTATCAAGACGAGCAAAACAAAGTTAATATTTGGCAAGGAGGAAACAATTAAAAGAAGGAAAGGAAGGAAACATTTACTGATATACCTCAGTAGAGAGTAGCCTCGAAAGTTCGGCTACATTTGCAGAACCTGTGCAAATTCTGGCAGCGTCGGTGACCAACTTGAGTTGCAAAACACGATTCCAGAAGTCAGCGAAACACTGCTCCATTCGAAAGATTCTACAAAAAGAAAGAACGGGGATATGAACGACTTCACAAGCGGGCATCCCTCGAATAATTATTTCCGCTCGATCTCTTTTGATCTTTGGGATTGAATATTACCTTTTCGACCACGGGCGGTTCATCGTTCCCAAAAAGGGCAGTGCAAAGCTCTGGGTAAGGCCAAATTTTCTCAAGCATAGCTACAGGGAACAAAAATAACCGGTCAAGGATAGGGGAATATGTACTCGATAAAGCGTTATGAATTCGAAAAAGGGATTACATATTCAAAGGAAAAAGCCTTAGATTTACCTGGGGGTTGTAAACCTCGACACCCGGATTGTTGTTTGCATATAATAAGTCTCGAGATGATAGAACAGAGCACCAATAATGACGATCATCATCAGAACACCTCAAGGAGTCAATGTCTCTTAACCATATCAGAAGAGCAGTGTGAGACCAATGGGAAGACTCCTGTCCGTACCTTGCCTCGAAGAAAGGGCACCAAGTTGAGACATAGAGAGGGTTGTAAATGGTGCTCAAGGCTAAAAGATATGAGGCATTCTCGAGGGGGATTAGTAAGTTAATAGCAACTTCCCCATAACAGACCCAACTCGAGACGGGTTTGAAAATAGAAGAGGCTCGAGATGCTTCTTCGAAGGACTCGGGGGTCCTGATGTTTAACAGTTCGGGGTAATAAACAAAAGCCCAAAATGACAACAACCATAAGGGGCCTGATAATCTCTTGGCATTCGAAGGGTCCCGGTGAAGGTGGAACATCATACGGTAAAATTGGGACAAAACTAGGAGAGTTAATTCGATGGGCCCCATAGTAGCTGCAATGTTGGCAGAAAGAGAGATGAAGGTCTTGTTTACAACACAACCAGAGTTCATGAATAAACGAGAAAAGATAAAATTCAGGAACAATACCTCCTCGAAGGCTGGAACTGGATCTCCACACTCAGTAAAATGTTTGACCAAGGTAGAATATGCAATATTGGCACCTCAACTCTTACCATGACACTTAAGCCACTCTGACGAAGATACCAAAAGGGCTCGATATTCACTAATCGCTTCTCCGGTTGGTAGTATGGTGCCATGGGGAGACAACCCAATAATTAAAGCCACATCCTCAAGTGTTATCGTCAGGAATCCTCAAGGTAATATAAAGCAGTTGTATGAAGGATGCCACGAAAAGGCCAGGGCATCTGTCAGCACGTGCTCGAAAGGGAAGTGTTTGGTAACAGGTTATTCGAATAAGCCCCATGATTCGATTGTTTGTCCATTTCAAATGAAATTGCTGAAGTCAATTTAACCATGAAAAAACGTCAGTATTGCCTATCCACCCATTGACAGGCTTGTTCATAGTGGTCTAAGCCAACTTTGGGACTACCCCTCGCAAACATAACGGAGAGTTATCGTCACTTCTCCTAATGGCCCAAGGTCAGATGGTTGAGAAGCTGACCCCGACGACCAGAGGACCATCGAGGAACAACATGGGTTTCCTCGAGAGACGCGACCTTGATGTCGCTATAGTGGCCCCGAAACGCCATGATAATATCGTACAAGTCCTCAACAGCCTCACATTCGAGAGTGGCTGCTTCGAGGGATCAAAAAACCCAAGTCGTGGGCGGCAGTATGATGGGGAACAGCCATCGGCCCAAGACAATGAGGGGACACTCGAAAGAAGATGATTGAGAAGAAAAGACAAAGTCTAACCACTATTACTCGAAAACAAAGGGATTAAAGGACGAACCCACTCGAAGACGATGGGTATGCGAATTCGCTCGAAGAAGATGAAGAGAGAGGGACATAAAGTCAGGAATCAAGAGGGTTATGTTTTTATAGAAAAGGATCATCGAATATTTAGAGGGTTTTAAGTGCCCGATGATGAAAAGACACACCTATTAATTAGTGAGAAAATGAAAAGCCTCGGACGTTTGTCATCAAGAGGCACATATTTCCATACCCGCCCAAAAATATGAAAAGTCGCTTACAAGAGGACATGTCTTTTTAATACATAAGAACTTGAAAGTCAAAACGTCCACATGTATTATGGGGGGCATTTGTTTATATTATAAAATAATTCGGGCTTTCGAGTCATAAAGCCCAAACAGCCCAAATGGAAGAAATTTGAAAAGAAGGAAGTTGGGTTCATAAATAGGTAAGGACAAGGCCCATTAAATTCAAGAGATGACAAGACATAGGCTGATGAGAACCCAACAATCGAATCTGAGAGAGGAAGAGAGCCCAAAAGACCAATAAGCTGCATTGGAGACGCGCGAAGCAAAGGAATTCAAAAAGGAAGTTAATGACAGTTTCCGAGAAGTGGCGAACGTGGAGGTTACAAGAAAACCAAGAAGGAAGGCCGGGAGTATATGTATGCGAAAAAAAGAAAAGAACAGACAGACACAATCAGACAAACTCTGCAGAATTACTTTCTTTCTTTCAATAGCTTTAGTAATCTTAGACGTAGTTAGGCTTAATTAAGCTTAGTGTAATTTTTAATTCTAGATTACTTAGTCAGTAGCGTAAAGTAGTTTGTTAGCAGTACTGTAATCGAGCACTCTTATCCTGTATCAAGAAGAATTCATCCGAGAATTCATGGAGGTATATTTTTACTTGAGCTTTTAAGTGTTGATTAATTACTTGAGTCTTGATTTATCTCTTGATTTGATTGTGAGCATTGCATATTGAACATATTCGCAAGACTTAAACCACCGGTAGCATACACTAGTACAGAAGAGGTCTGTTACAGCGGTTTTTTTTCACTATTACAGCGGTTTTAACCGCTGTAATACGTATCGCTATAATTGGTATGTTTACTATTACAGCGGTTAAAAACCGCTGTAAAATGAGCCCTATTACAGCGGTTCAATAACGAACCGCTGTAATAGGTAAATAAAAAAAAATTAAGTGTAAAAGCCGTAGCCTGTTACAGCGGTTCTTTTCTGAACCGCTGTAACAGGATACCTGTTATAGCGGTTCATCAACGAACCGCTGTAACATGATTTTTTTTTATTTTTATTTTTTTCTGTTATAATTTCAGCTAGAGCTATATCCTTCCCACAAGCTCAAAATTCAACTCATCAATAACACATAAAACAAACCAATTGCTCAACAGAAACAACAAATTCAAATCCAAAATTAATTTCATTCACCAAATAATAATCTCCAATAATTACAAATAATAACGAGTTTACAATAAACCAATATAAACTAATATCTGCTTTTAAATCAAATAAAAATTTACAATAATTTTCAACTTACACCGCCGGCATATCAAAAGCGCATTTAAAAATGTATTGTGCCAATTCAGAACGTGCTTCATCAAGTTGCGCTATAGTGTAAGAGGCGTACTGACAATCAGCAAAGTACTGCAAGACAAATATTAAAATCCAACAAAAATGTTTAATAACTTAAAAGGGACATTAGAATTTGATTAATATTAATTAGAATTATGCATACCGCGGGTGGGATTATAGATTCTCCGTGTCTAATAATATCTTTCATGAATTTCATGACGAAGAACCCACAATCTATGGCATTTATTTGAATGGGGCACTACAAATTAAATTCAAATCAAAATTGTATTAGAACAAATAACTTTTATACGAATAATTTCTTGAAACTATAATTAAAATAATATAATTAAACTAACCTGTATACAACTCCATGTACAGGCCTTGTTTTTTGATTTGATCTTTTGGTTGTTTTATTTGCTCGAAACATCAACACAGCGCTGTTAAAAACATCAAAAATTCAAGGAAATATGTCAATATCAAGCAAATATATATATATGAAGTCTAGTTATAATATATATACTTTAAACTTAATATTAAATATAATATAATGGATACATTTAATTGAATGATAAAACTTACTGATTGATCATATCTTTCATATCATGTCGGTTATTTGGATTACCGTGCAAAGAATCCAAATAATAAACGATCTCTTTAATTGGATCAATCACGAGCAACAACCAATGGCCCCTAATCAGCATATTCAAAAGAAAATTTTTAATTAGTTATGCCTACGTAACAAATTTTACAAAATAACAATGTGTCTTTAGTAGCTCACCCGGAGTTGTAAGGTGCAAGAAACAACTTCCCCTCCAGTGCACTAGCTATCATAGTATTTGCTATATATTGCGATTTGTCAACACGCTGCGTGGGAGTAATTCCTGCTCCCGCAGATATAGAATGTGGGCTAAGGAACCCGAATTTATTTTGTTTTTGTTCGGGGACCACGTGATTAACCCACAAACACCTACAATTGAGCATAAAATAAATTTGAGTAACAAAAATAAACATAGTTCAAATTAATGCAGTAAAATAATTTAATTAAAAGCTTACTTTTTATTAATTAATATTTAAAAACTTACTTGATGTAAGCAGTAATGATAGAGGCTCCTATCTGTTCTTTATGCACAAAGTCACCGATCTCCTCCCACCCAATATATTCTGGAAAGGGGATATTGAAGATTTCCTCGGGTATGTCTATCCGGATAGTGTTATCAGCAGCCATCATCCCAAAGAACCTTTCAAGAATTGCAAGTGAATTAGGGCGTGGAGCAGGAGGGTTGGCCACTAGAGAAGGAGGGTTGGCCACTAGAGGTGTATTTTTGACATGTGAGTGCTTCGTCATCTCTGATTTGCTTTTTCCGAGTGATGATTTGGATTTTCCGAGAGACTATAAGCAAAAGAAAACAAAACGTGGGCGTTATCAATGAAAGTATATTTATTAACATTAAACAATTGTTATAATTTAATAATGACTAGCTATTAATAATTACGTACCGATGCATCACCGACAATCACAAGACTCTTAGGCCAAGCAACCATGTATCCCACAGCCTCAGATACTGTGAACACTCCTTCATCATCGAGAGGGACTGGTAAGGGTGCAATATCTTCAATTGCAATGTCAATCGACACTTTCACGAGGTGGGAGGCTAATGGACATGTATGCAATGTTCTATCCTTTGGTTGATTGTACATTGTTCCTCTTGCCACCAAACGATAACACGGTGTAGAAAGTGCTAATTGACACTGCACCACATCCTACATATATATATATATATATACCATTATATTAGAAAATGTTGTATATCATACAGAAATATAGGATTGTAAGTTACATTATCACTAAACAATATGCTTTTCATTAATTACCTGAGGAAGGTCTTTCACTTCTGGGCAGCTATCTTTCAAAGAAACCGCCTCTTCTGTATGTGGCTGCTGCGACCCAGACGCCCTATGCTGCTCAAACTCGCGTCGCAATTCGAATAGTGATTGAGTGAGCATTTGAACCGTGTCTTGCAAGCTATCAATCACCGTATTTTTTGAAGGCTTTGAATCCGAAAAGTAATCTTTTTGGGATACCCCAAAGCCTACACCCCTAACTCGACCCGGATGCTCCTTCTTTTTAAGAGCTATAGCCAGTATATCATTCCGGGTCTTCTCGGGTCCACTGTGGCTACCCTCCTGTGATAAGCTTTCCTGTAATAATACATTTAAAAAATACAAAAATTTGTTATTTTAAAATTATTTTTAAAAAAACATACAACACACTATATAACTAAAATTGCAAATAACTCACCATTGATTCCACTACTCTTTTAACATTGACATTATCAATCTTGTTCTGGCTGTCAGAATGTGCAACCCTCCACACTAGTGCTCGTGTCACCTCTGTGACATCTGACCCAGCATCCTTTCTTTTATGCTTCTATATAAGAAAATTTGTAAGGAAATAAATTTGATTAGAAAATTTGTAATTAAGGAAATTTGATTAGAAAATTTGTAAGGAAATTTGATTAGAATTACAACTTGTAACGAACTACGTACCTCAATATACTCCACTTGAGCATATCCAAGACGTGATGCCCTGTAAGGATATTCAGGTTCCTTTGCTCTTTCCGATTTTCCTTACGTAGTTGCTGTTCATTATATAATCAAGGCATTAGTCAATGTATATAGTTTCAAATAAATTAAAATGAAACCATAAATTAAAATAATTACCTGAAAAGCTTCACTTTGGCGTATTTCTACAAATTTTGTCCAATCTTCTTGAGATATACGATATTTTTGGGTGGGCTTGAATTAATGTTCCCATCATCATCCTCTACCCAGATTCTGGTCAAGTAGCTCCTGTAGTTTCGAGCTAGCTTCCCAGCCTCGGCTAAGACGAACTTCTGTCTACTTTCGTCAATATCAAAGGCCAACTATAAAAAACAAAGAACAAAGTATATAAAAAATGTTAATTTAGAGAAAAAAAAACTACATTTACCAATTAAAAACATAATATATAATAACTAACTTACAGCTATTTCATTCCAAATGGCATATTTTATTGCTGCAGGGACGCTGCGCCAATCACTGATAGTAATAGGGACCCTGTCACGAGCTATCACGCCAATGTAACCAACAAAAGTTGATTTATTTGGGTCAACTGGTTGACCATACTCGTTCCAACCAACTTGTAGCTTTATGCCTTTACTTTTGGCCTTTATTACTTTCTTCATTGCTGTAATACCTCTCCGTATCTCACTTTCAACACTTGGGTTTGCAGCACCTCCAGAATCCATCTACAAGATTTCATAAGTGAAAATTCAAATATTTCAACAACAACAAACGAAAATAAATATATATGCATTAATCACATCATTAATCAGTTGGATCATATAAATCACATCAAAAAGTACAAAACCAAATATTGATAAGCTTACATTGGTAGTGGTCGTCGTGGTAGTGGCGGAGGAGAGGGTGACTGTGGTGGTATACGGTATCGACCTACAAAAGCAAAAAAATACAGAAGTTAGTGTAACTCATTCACTAATATAATATTACAAGCTGGTTCAATATAATTTACACTTTAACTGCATACTTAACAAAAGAGTTCAAATAAGTTACTCATATAATTATCAAATAAGTTCAAATACCTTTCATCGTTTTCTTTTTGTCGCTGGTTTACTAATCTTTTGTGATCCCTCAGTACGACCATTTTGTTTAGTACGCCGACGAACAGAAGGATTAATCCATATCCCTTCTTGGTGATCTTCTCGCATATACAATTCATCATCACTGATATCCAAGTCACCGTCACTATTTGTGGATTGTGAACCACCTAAGATAGGATTTCCTCCATCATCTTCATTATATAGGCCATCATCCTCAATACAAGTATTTTTGTTTGCCGATAAAACAATGGACCACCTCTTATCGACAGGATCGGTGACAAAAAACACTTGTTTAGCTTGAGATGCCAAAATGAAAGGTTCATCTTTGTATCCCACCTTTTCAAGGTCTACTCGAGTAAAACCTATTTCACTATCATCGACACCATTTTTATGGTCAACCCACCTACACCCAAATACAGGCACCCGAAACCAACTGTAATCCAGCTCCCATATACGTTCAATCACCCCATAATATGGTAAAGTGGCATAGATAGGGCTATTATCTTTCGCACTTGAGATATGCATTGCTTCAGCTACAAGACTCACCCCACTATTCTGCATTGTACTCCGTTCATCTTGGTCTTTTGTATAAAATGTGACACCATTTATACGATAACCCGAATGACAAAATACGAATCTGCCCGGGCCCACCGACAACCGTGCCAATTTATCTGAAACTGAAAGTGAATTCTCATTTTGTTTCTCTTGAATACACTTTCGGAACCAATCGATAAAACTCTTGTTATGTTCTCTTGAAATCCAACTTTCATTTTACTTGAATTTATTCTCCTAAGTTGGTCCTTGTGCTCTTCAACATATGGCTCAACCTCATCGGTGTTGTGGAGCACATATAGGTGTGCCTGATCCTTTTGTGTGCTAGGAACACTCACTAATTGCTTTCCAATTACGCTTTCTCCTTCTGTTCCCCCCCCCCCAACAGGAGACTTTTGAAGCTCTGCAACGTTAGAATCATTCAGATATTCTGTGCAAAATGTAATAGCTTCATCAACTATGTACCGCTCAACAATGCAACCTTCCGGCCGGCTACGATTTTTCACATAGCCTTTCAATACCTTCATATAACGCTCAGCCGGATACATAGATCTCATAAAAGCTGGTCCACAAAGTTGTGTCTCTCTAACCAAGTGAATAGGTAGGTGAGTCATTATATCAAAAAACGCGGGTGGGAAATACATCTCAAGCTCACACAAAGTGAGGACAAGTTGTTTCTGAAGTGCAGGCAATTGTTCAGGATCAAACACCTTGCTCCACATTGCTTTGAAGAAGAAACACAATCTAGTTATCGTTTCTCTCACCTTTTTTGGCAGAATGGCCCGTAAAGCAATTGGTAGCAAATGATCCATGATTACATGACAATCATGAGTCTTCATATGCTTTAGCTTCAAGTCCTTCATTGATACAAGACTGCTAATGTTTGAAGAATACCCTTCGGGAGCTTTCACTCCACAAAGAAACTCACATAATGCAATTTTTTCTTTTCTAGATAGCGTGTGAGCTGCTGGAGGTAAATAAGTACGTTTTCCCTTCATTGTTGGTGCCAATTTACCTCTTATCTTCATTTCAACTAAATCCAACCTTGCCTTTACTCCATCTTTTGTCTTGCCGGGCACATTTAGAAGAGTACCAATGACACTATCAAATACATTTTTCTCAATATGCATTATATCAAGAAAATGTCTAACATGTAAAGATTTCCAATACGGCAAATAAAAAAAAATTGACCTTTTTTTCCACCCAGTTTTTGCAAGGCCGCCTGCAAAAGTCTTTCCGAACTTGATATCCAAGTCTTTTACATTCTCAAACACCTCTTCACCGGTCAAACACTTAGGAGCTCGACATTCTTCTATGCTCCCATTGAAAGCTTTCTTCCATCGACGATATCGATGTTCTCGATTCAACCATCTTCGATGCCCTTGGAATGCATATTTCTGAGAGTGTGGGAGTCTATATTGATCTGTACTCTTGACACATATGGGGCATGCACATTGCCCATGTACACCATATCCATCGAGATTAGCTCTTGCTGGAAAATCATTGATTGTACCAAACAACATAACTCTGAGATTGAAGCTCTCTTTTCTAAACCCATCATACACTTTAATACTGGTCTCCCATAACTCTTTCAAATCCTCAATTAAAGGGGCCAAGTAGACATCTATATCATTTCCAGGTTGTTTCGGCCCGGAAATTAGTATAGGCATCATAATATGCTCTCGCTTCATGCATCGCGAAGGGGGTAGGTTGTAGATCATCAAAATCACCGGCCATGTACTATGTGAGCTACTTTGCAAGCCATGTGGGTTCATTCCATCTGTAGCCAATACAAGGCGTAAATTTCTTGGTTCTTCCCTAAATTCAGGGAAATCATTATCGATCTTTTTCCATTGAGGAGAATCTGAAGGATGTCTAATCTTGTTATCTTCAATCCCTTGTTCAAGCCTTCTATCAGCATACCATGTCAAGTCCTTGGCAAACGCTTCACTACTGTACATGCGTCTAAATCTAGGTATTATGGGCAAATACCATGTTGTTTTGACAGGAGCAGATCCATTCTTCTTGTACCGTGAGGTGCCACATTTGGGACACACCGTCAATGATGCATAGTCCTTTCTAAACAAGATGCAATCATTGAAACAAGCATGTATCCTCTCAATCCCATGCCAATTGCAGTTAACATCTTCTTAGCCTCATAAGTACGATTAGGTAACACATTATCATCGGGTAACATACTTTTTAATAGACCAAGTAAGTCTGTGAAACTCTTATCACTCCACCCATTGTTAGCTTTTAACTTGTAGAGGTTTAGGACTGCTTTCAATCTTGTGAAATTACTACCACTATACAGGGGTGTCTTTGAATCACTTGTCAAATTGTCGAACATCTTGGGACAATTTCGCAAATCCTCCTCGATCACATTGGTCATCTCCTCCAAACGATCAGGCTCATAATCATCCATGTCAAAATCTACTGATCGATATGATGTATCACCCAAATCAGCTGAGGTGGCACTGCTTTCACCGTGTCTTGTCCATCGTGTGTAGCTTTTATCAATTCCATTACACACCAAATGATCTTCCAAGTCACGTGGACTAATTCTCTTTCCAAAACAACAACGTAAACATGGACAACTAATCCTAGTCGGATCCGATGCATGCTCAACCGCAAAGTCGATGAATTCTTTCACCCCTTTCCCATATTGCTCCGACATACGATCCGCTACAATCCAACTTCGATCCATCTAAATTCTCAATTAATTAAATTAAATAATTTTAACATCAGTTGATAGTTAAATTAATTAAATAAATTTATTTTTAATTTATTTCGCATTATTCTATAAAAAATTCGGCAGAGTAACGACGCAAATATTTCTACCAAGTTCTCGACTTAATCTTCTCAGTGGGTTGTAACCAACAGAAGTCGAATCTTACGATCCGCTAAAATCTCAACAGGGAAACGACGCAAAAAATACTACCAATTTCAACCACAACAAACCCAACACTCTAATCTTTCACCCACAACGAACACAAAACGATACAAAAATATTGATCACCAGTTGGATCACATAAAACATCATATTTCCAGGGGAACAACTACAAATATTGATCACCAGTTGGATCACATAGATCACATAAAAAACTACAAATAAAGCATCATATTATAAATATTGATCACCAATTGGATCCAAAAGCACATAAAACTACAAATAAATTAAAGCATCACGATATAAAGTTTTTGGAGCTTCTCGGTTGTGCAGAAAGCTGTGCGCGTCTTCACGAGAAAATTCATAAATAATTGTAGAAAGCTCGGATTCATGAACCGTTTTCTTCCTATGAAACTAGACACATAGGGCTATCCACACATATATCTCACATACTCAGTAGATGTCTAGAAAAAAGCAGATTTGTATTCAAAGTTAGAGAAAAATCTGTCAATTTTCAAAACAGCTGTGCGCGTCTTCACGAGAAAATTCATAACTCATTGTGGAAAACTCCGATTCATGAACCGTTTTATTCATATGAAACTAGATACATAGGGATATACATACATATATCGAACATACTCATGAGATGCCTAGAACAAATCAGATTTGCATTCAAAGTTAGTAAAAAATCAACTACAACATAATAACAAAAATCCACTATATAATTTATAAAACCCCAATTAACATAACATGATATATATAACAATAATTAACAAATTAACATATAACCTACATTATATACATCACAAAATCCGAATTAACATAACATTAATATATAACAAACAAGAAATTAACACATAACCTAAATTTAATATATACAATATATATATATATATATAACATAACATATATAAACATATATATATATATACCTATAAAGAGAGAGAGGAGGAGAGTGGTGGGTCACGGCGGCGGCGGCGGTTTGGGGTGGTGGTGGAGGTGGTGGCGACGGGACGGGGGCGGTTTAGGTTAGCTTGAGAGTGAGAGAGAGAGTATAGAGAGAGAGAGAGCAGAGTATAGGGAGAGAGATCGAGTAGAGAGATAGAGAAAAATCAAATGGGGCGGCGGCGGCGGCGGCGGCGGCGGATTGTGGTGGTGGTGGAGACGATGGCGGGGGCGGTGGTGGAGAGTGAGAGAGATAGTAGAGTAGAGAGAGAGAGTAGAGTAGAGAGTGAGAGATAGTAGAGAGAAATGAGGGGGAGAGCTCGGTTTTTGGGGGGAAAAAAGGGAGGGAAATTTTTATTTTTTTTAATTACGTTTTATAGCGGTTCGGGAACGAACCGCTATAACCGGTTTACCAGTTATAGCGGTTCGGTACTGAACCGCTATAATTGGCATAAACCGGTTATAGCGGTTCATTCCCGAACCGCTATAAAATTTTTATTTTTTTTTTCTGTTCGCGCTATAATAGCGGTTTTTTATCGAACCGCTATAATAGGTTCGAACTATTACAGCGGTTCGATAAAAAACCGCTGTAATATGTACCCGGTTAATATCCATTATAACGGTTCACTTATAAACCGCTGTAATAAGTCTCTCCGTTCAGCGGTTTTCCAAAAACTGCTGTAAAATGTGCGCTGTAACAAGTCTTTTCTGTACTAGTGATATATAGGCAAGGGTTATTTAATAATTTTAAGTTGTGAATTATCAAGGGGCTTGGATTGACCACTCAAAATCTTTCCCTAGTCTAGTTTGTTTAGAAACACGAAACACTGATGAACAAATATTGTGAGCTGCAATTACATATAATCATATGATTTGCTACTATTACTTAGACTCTTTCTCAGTATACTCTTTGGGAAGCTAATATAATTTGGTGGAATTTGATGATCAAATTTAATATAACCATTAGATAGGCCAAGTCGAGATTATATATGGAGGGAAAGCTGTATCAAAATAGAGACATGTTAAGTTCATTAAAGTGAAATAAATATGTTTTGTAAAACTTGCTCAATATGATAAGATAACATTCCATTCTGTATGTTATATGCATATGCCATAGATTAATTTAATTCAATATTTTTCCAAAACATTGTCAATTTAAACATATAAATTAAATTGGAAAAAAAAGAGAGTAGAAAAACAACGTGTTAACTGTTCACTACAACGAATCACTTAGCAACATAATATTATTTGCTAAAAATATTTATAATTATGTATGCAACTCAAAATAAGATAATATAGTGTTAAGTTGTTTCAATAATCATATAGTAGCTTTTTGGGTAAGTTTTTGTCAGCTTTCTTGTACTTTATTTATCCTTTCATTTATTTTTTTTTATCATTAACTTCTCTTATGTTTTGTTTCAAAATTTAATACAACTAATTACCTTTTCAACTCTTTTTTCGTTTTTTCTGCTTTTTTCTACGAAAACTTAAAAGTTTAAGCAATTAAGATGTAGCTTGCTAGCTACTTTGAGTTGTATTTTAAGCTATAATATATTTCAAGTTTATTTTGGATTTTGAACTTGTATTTTCTAGATGTTTCGTCACAAATTATAATGACTTAGTGGAATAAACTTTTTTGAACATCCAACATATATTTTGAAAGTACTTTCTAGATGTTTAGTCACATTATTTTGAAGGCGGACTGCGATTGAAAATGGCGAAGAAAATCTATTAATGGAGAACCAAGAAGGTGTGAAAGTATAAAGAAAAATTTCATTTTTACAATGAAGAGAGACAATTTTAATTTACAGTGATGAAAATGTTAAAGCCCTTTATCCTAAAAAATAAAAGAAACGAAAAAAGAAATTACAAAAAGGGTTGTTGGCTCTTTTAAAAGTTTGCAGGATGAATTGGTGGTTGGCTTTCATAAATTTTTGTTACCTCAAAAAGTCAAAAAAATGTAAGATGAAAGGAAATAATAAAAAGATATAAAATAAAAGAATAAATAGGGTACAAGAAAACTGACAAAACTTACCTAAAAAGCTGCAATAAATACTCCTCAAATAAATAAAAGGTTCATCTTTCATTGGAGTGAGTGAAAAGTGTAGAGCTTCCATCAATCAATGGGTTCCTCCTATTTGAATAAGCCATGCATGCTGATGCCATCAACTGTCAATGTGTCAAACTTCGTATCCGTGAAGCCATGTCTCCAAGACGAAGACAGAATAACCAATTTCAATATTTGGAAAGAGCAGATGCTTTGTTTGATAGATAGCCAAGGCTTGCGCGGTTTCATCGACAACCGCGAAATCATACAACCTGCAGAGAAAGTACTCAGTGCTGATGATGATGATGAGGAGAAACAACTCAGAAGAAGAGATAGGGTTGTTAAAGGATGGATTTTGGGGTCAATTGGGAACGATGCGCTTCGCTGTGTGTGGGAATTGGGCAGTGCTAGGGAGGTTTGGTTAGAGCTGGAGAAGATTTTCAATCAAAACCGGAATGTCAATGAGGAAGATGGGAATATTGAAGCTCAACTCAAAAGTTCAGCTCCTGCTGCACAAGATGGTGCTAGTAAGTTGTTACCATTTGCAGCTTCTTCCTTTTTTTTTTTTTAACTAATATATATATCTGTATCGTCATTTACTTAATTGATTTGATATTTGAACAAGGCTTAGTTTTGTTGGACTTTTGCGCGGTAAAATTTGCAATTCTTAGTCCTGCGTACGGCCAAAAGCAGTGGCCGTCCCATAAAAATTGACAATGGCTATATCCTATTTTAATTTACTTTTTCCCAATTTGAGGATAAATTTGCTAGTGAATTTCAAATTTTGTTGGAAGGAGCACGCCATTGTCACATTGGGTTACTTTTAATTTTTGAAGAAATATCTTACTTGAGGACAAAAAATCAACAGTATCATAATTTAATAGAACTTCATTTACAGCTCTATATGTATTAATTACGTGAACTTAGGCGACATGATGTTAGGGAAAATTACACTCAGAGCCCCTAACTTATAGTGTAATTACACAAACTCTCTCTCACTTATTGGTAATTACCATGACCTCTCCTGGATGTAGATTTGGATTATACGGGCACACCCTGTCGATTTTTTCCGGCAAAAAATTGATGATATCAGCAAAATACTTTTTGAATATCCCAGTTTTCCCCCTGGTCAACCCTGGACCAAAAGATCAGATTTTTTACTGATCAAAATACCCCTGGGACATTTGTAATATATGCTAACTTTTCAGGAGATGTAAATGTAATGTTTTAATTTAATAATAAATAATCACTTTTGTAAGTTATTATGTATATATTTTCTATTTAAGAACTATTTAAGTTATTCAATAAATTAATCTTATGATGAATAAAATATTTCAATTAAGAATCTTAAAATACTAGAAAATTTGAAAACCAATTCAATATATTTTTCCATTTAAAATTTTCAACTTTGTTATTATCCTTTTCTCAATTGCTTTTTTTTTTCTTTTTCTTTCTCTCGTTTCTTACTAAAAAGAGTAAATTATAACTGATAATTCTCAATTACTAATACGCACACACACACACATATACATATGCTTTAGTAATTCTCAATTACTATAAAAAAATTATAATTGATAATTAATCATCTTCTATTGCATCAAAAATGACAAGTGTATAAATTTTTTCTTAAATATACAAATAATTTATTCAAGACATGTTGGTTTAGTGGTATAATTTTCAAATGAAATAATTTAGAAATTACAAAAAATTGTTTACAAATTTAACTTTCTTACATTTTACTCCTTAAATAAACTTATAATTACTTACATAACAAATTATTTTTATAAATACTTATATATAATATTTACTCTAAACTATTATTTATAAAAAACAATTTATTAAATTATTAAAGTAATTAATTCAATTAATACTTAATAAGTATATTTACAAATCAGCAAATAATTAAAACAATAATTTTCTTTTTTCTTTATCTTTTCATGTTCTTCTTCGTCCATCCTTTTCTTCTTGGAAATATTATTCTTAAGGGAATAGAAATTTTTCATATTAATAAAGACAAAATAACTTCTAACTAATTAGCGAGAAAGGGAACACTTTACCTGTTACTAAAAAATCAAATTCAATGCAAAATCATATTTGTATTATTCCATAATTTTCCTAAAAAAAAAATTCATATTCTCCAGCCACTAGTCTTTATTCATCATTAGTTGATGTTTACTTTTTTCTATTTTTCCACAAAGCTACCTATTAGATTGATGAAGAAAACGCAAGTCTTATTTTATTATATATATTAGAACAAATTTATAACACTTAAAACACTTTAAGATAACTGAAAAGAGATAATGACATCTATAGTCCCTCTGGTTTTACGTTTGTGTCACTTTAGTCCCTCTGGTAATAAAAGTGGCACATTAGTCCCTCAACTATAAATTTTGTTGCACAGTGGTCCCTAAACTCAAATTCTGGCTGATTTTTTTCGGCCAACCGAGCGCATGTGTTACACCTCAATTTAACTGGGGGTATTTCTGTCATTTTCCATCCATCCTATTCTCTCTCTCTCTACTTCATCTTCTTCACCAAAACACACACTAATTCACACACACACACACACACATATATATATATACACGCAGACACACACACACATTCATCCACCCTATTCTCTCTCTCTACTCCATTTTCTTCACCAAAACACACACACACACATATATATACACGCCGACACACACACATATATAACACACACACACACTCACACACATATATATAATACACACAGACACACGCACACACACATATACACACACGCAGACACACACACACACATATATAAACACACACAAACACGCATATACATATATATATATATATATGTATGTATATAGGCTCACACACGCATATACACATATATGTATGCATATAAAATCACACACACATATACACACACGCAGACACACACACACATATATAAACACACACATATCTAAACACACACACACGCATATACATACATACATATATATATGTATGTATATAGGCTCACACACACGCATATACACATATATGTATGTATATAAAATCACACACACATATATACACACACCCAAATTTGAATTTTAGAATGGTGAATTTTGAAATGGGTTTATGGGTATAAACCCATTAATTTCAGAATGGTGAATTTCAGATTTGGAATTTCAATTTTTGATGGGTTTATGAGTATAAAAATGATGAATTTCAGAATTGGAGGTGGGTTGGTGGTGTAGGGGCGGCGGCCGTGGGTAGAGGGACAGCGGCGGGCATGGTGAGGGTAAGGTGAAGAAGAAGATGGGTTAATGATGGGCTGGGATTAAGGGGGACAAGGGATTAGAGGGGAGGACTAAAGTGACATATTATTTGGGGTGAAAAATGGGCTGAATGACAGGAATACCCCCAGTTAAATTGAGGTGTAACACACGCGCTCGGTTGGCCGGAAGAAATCAGCCGGAATTTGAGTTTAGGGACCACTGTGCAACAAAATTTATAGTTGAGGGACTAATGTGCCACTTTTATTACCAGAGGGACTAAAGTGACACAAACGTAAAACCAAAGGGACTATAGATGTCATTATCTCTAACTGAAAATTATATTGAATAAAGTTTTTACTTTATTTTTACAAAATTTCAATCATTTCTTTAAAATTCATTTCACATCACTCATTTCAAAATTTCTTTTTATTACTTTTCTCTCTCATCTCCTTTCAATTTTTTAAACATTTCTCTCTCACTACAAAAAAATTGACTATTGCCCATGTGAATAAGCCATGGTGAAAAGCCTTTTTGCCATGATTAAAATCAATTGACCACGGCTTTGCCTATCATAGGCCATGGTATTTTCAAGCATGGCCAAAACATTGACCATGGCTTGTCATTATTTCATTTATTTCAAAGACTATGACTTTTAACTATTGTAAAAAAGTGGTAAATTAGCATTTCTTCCACCATGGCTAGTTAGAGCTTAAAATATCTAACATTCTTTTTCACCACGCCTAACTTTAGCGTGGCTATATGAAACATCTATCACGGCCAAATAAGCCGTGGATTTAGACTGCTATACACCACGGGTTAAGGCCATGACGTATATTTTCATTGTCAATACTCAATTTTCTTGTAGTGTCTCCTCTCCTTTAAATTTTTAAACCCAATTTTATTCATCTAATTATTATTTTTCAATCATTTCACACATCACAATCACTAATTTCCACCCTTTTAAAAAACACAACCAAACGCACCTACTTTTTTCACTTTTCTCACGCAAAAATTAAAAACTCATTATCCCATACATTTTAGAAAATGACGGTTAATGAAATGAAAACAGATCCAAACAGAGCCTTATTGTTTCAAGGTTTGACTAGATGCTAGCCTTGTATGGTTTTATTTTCATTTTCAAATCTCAATTCTCAACCACTTTGAAAACCCAAAACATGTTTGGGCCAAGTAATTTTTCTCCTTTTTTAACTTTTCAATTTTCAAATTTTTGGGAATCCAACTCATGAAAAAATGAAAATTGATCTTGCTGCCACAACTCCCAAAATTTGCTCTACAAGAAAGTTGAAAGTCACATTATCCCATGAATCTCGCTGAACAACCCCCCCCCCCCCCCCCTCCCCCACCCCCAATCCCTAAGTTTTGCTTTCATAAATAAAAATTATTTATTCATTAATATATATAATATAGTATTGATTTTATTTATTGATATATATTATTATATTTTCAGTTTATTATATATATAAATAATGATATATTTAATATTTATCGAGATTATATTTAACAATATATATTAATAAAAAATTTAATAAAAAATATATATTTTTTAATTTTTTCGGAGCTCGACTTTGGCTCAAGCTCAAAACTCTTTGTTTGAGTTCGAGATCGAGCCGATCAATTCGGTAGTCTAGGTTCGAGCTTGACTCATGGGTACCCCCCATCTCTCCAAACCCCTCAAAAAAAATCGATTAAAAAAATTATTTTGTTAATCAACTAGTTATTACCATGGTGATCATTATATAATTTTAACTACTATACATTTCTTAATATAAATTTGAATAAAAACATTTGTATGAAAATTATTAATATATATGTAATTAATAAAACGATTGAGAAGTGCCATATACATAGTAGAAGTATATTTACACACACACACACACACACACACATATATATATATATATATATCAATATAATTAACTATATTACCAACTACAAATTAAATTTACTTTATGTCAAATTATGTACAATTTTTTACTTTTATATCTCAAAAAATATCTATCCAATCATATTTTCATCCTTATCACGTCTTTTCGTATAAAAATCCACACAAAATCACATACATCCAAACATATTTTTATTTTCAACTTATAAATTAATAACTCAAAAACAATTCATCCAAACATATTTTCAGTTTTAACACAAAAATCAATAAAGGTTTGAAAACTCATTTTTCTATATTTTTCAACTTGAAAATGAGAATTGAAAATGAAAACAATACCATACAAGAATGTAATCTAAAATTCTCCATTGTGTACTATAAAATAGGGTGATCCCTTTTGCATTTGTAATCAATCCACAAGGCTTAAGTTCATTGTAAAAGTGTCCAAGTGTCAAGCTTTCTTCCAAATAGCATTTTGTAATTGTTCAAAAGTACTGTAAGTATTTTTCATTAATTTACTTTGTTTTGTTCTTCAGGGAAGGTTTTCGGTCTTGGGTTAGTGTAATTCTCTACACTATTTTTGTACAATCCAGCCCCGCCCTTCACCGCTACAATCAGTCTCGTCCAAGCCGACATAGCTACACAACCCAGTCACCTCCCTCCCCCACCTCCCTTCACCGTTGATGCCTCGGCCGACTTTTTTTCCTTGGGATCTATTACACATATATATATACATATATATATATATATAATATGTCAAATAGAAGTCATTGATCTCTTTAAGATCTATGGTCATAATTTTTCAGATTCATAAATATATAGATTTAATATTATTTGATCCAATGTCCGATAGATTAGGAGTAAAATTACCATATAAATGCAAAAATAGCATAACTAATCGCAATTCGAGCCTGGGGCTGAATTGACTCTTTATATTTTTCACAGGGAACTAAATTGCCCTTTTAGTTCAGAGGTGTTATTTTTGCTTCTTACGTACGAATTTCACGGGAATTGATTGCATTTAACCCTATATGTGTGTGTATATATATTTTACAGGATCAACTGTAAATGTGGAATTTCAGAAGACAGCAAGCAATTTGAACTTGTACTTGCCACTACACACAGCTGCATTGCAAGGTAACTGGAAGGCAGCCAAACGAATCTTAGACAACGATTCTGGCGCAATACAAGCAAAAATTGATACCAAGGACTCGACAGTTCTCCACGTCGCTGTTAGAGCAGGCCAAAAAGCATTTAAGTTTGTGGAAAATTTGCTTTCACTAATGCCTGACGAATTATTACATGGCAAGGATAGAACTGGTCGCACCGCTTTATTTATTGCTGCATCCGTTGGCAACTTAGATGCAGCAAGGATACTAGTTGGCAGAGTGCCTGATTTACTTTACGTGCCAAGCAAAGACGGTCATTTCCCAGTGCTAATTGCAGCGGAATATGCACAGAGAGACATGGTTGGGTATTTGATGTCTGTCACCAAGGACCAAAACCTTTATGCTGACTACACAGGAATCAAGCTTCTTCATTATTTGATTGTTGCTGAATTTTTCGGTGAGTAGAATACCTTGTGCTAGTATTTGCCACGCAATTAGTAAAAACTTCAAATTCATGGATGGATGCAGAAACGAATTATTGGGGAGGGAGATTTAACTAGGAAAAATTGCATTTTTGTCTTATATATTTGGTAATTTTCAATTTGGTCTCATATTCATTACGGGATTCTTACATTTGGTCCCAATTTTCATTCAAAATTTAATGGTTAACTTCGTTAGTCAACATTTTGACCCGATTTTTTTTTGGAGAATTTGTGTGTGAATGCACTCACAGATGGATTATATTCAATTTAACGATATTTCTATTTAATATCACGTGACACTCACGCACAAAATCTCCCCAAAAAAGGGGCCAAAATGTTGATAAATGGAGTTGAACGTCAACTTTTGGATGAAAAATTCAGTTGTGACCAAATGTGAGAATTTTGAAAAGTTTGGGATATAATGTGAGAATCCCTTAACGAATAGAACCATAATTGAAAAGTCCAAACATATGACACCAAAAACTTGATTTCTCCAGATTAATTATTCAAAAAAAGGGGAAAAAATTGTATTTTTGGTCCCATATATTTGACATTTTTCAATTTTGGCATCATTCGTTACAGGATTCTCACATTGTGTCTTATAACTTTTAAAAGTTCTTACATTTGGTGTCAACCTAATTTGCCATAAAAAATTTAACGGTCAACTTCGTTAGTCAATATTTTTGACCTTTTTTTGAAAGAATTCATGTGTGTATGCACTTACACATGCATTATATTCAATATCACGATATTTCTATTCAATATCACGTGTCACTCACACACCAAAACTGTCAAAAAAGCTAATCAAAACGTTAACTAACAGAGTTGACCGTTAAGGATAAAATGTGAGAATTGAGAATCTTGTAACAAGTAAGATCCAAAATTAGAAAATGGCCAAATATATGGGACCAAAAATGCGATTTTTTCTTAAAAAACAAGAAATATTACACACAGACCCCCTCAAATATTTTGTAATTATCAAACCCCCCACTTATTAGAAATTACCCACACCCCCTCATGTTAAGGGTTTCTAATTACAACTATATCCCCTATGCGTTTAACAATTTTTATAATTTTAGCCCCTGTAAACCTTACAAATAAACTCCATGAGGGGTGTGTTGATAATTTTCAATATGTGAGGGGAAGTTTTAGCAATTACACAATCAATGAGGGGTCTGTTTGCAAAAAATATTGATTGTTATCTTGCGACAGATTTTGCATTAAAATTGGTGGAGAAGTACCCCTGGTTGGCCACAAGGAAGTTTAGCACTGGGTATGCTTTAAAAACCATTACCGAAAGAAACCATGTTTTCCACGGTGGATGTGGAATACGCTTTAACATCTGGCAACGATTCATCTTCTCTTGTGAGTATGCCAGATTCTCCCTTCTCGCATTTAAATGTCTCTTTTCAACTATATTGAGTTTCAATTTAGAGTTTGAGTAACTAAATAATTAGATACTTCTACATTTTTGCGTTCAATTCGTAGATTTCGAATGAGAGTCGAACTTGAATGAGTAGAGTTTAGATATGGTTACATTTTATTTTCTTTTTGGCAAAAATTGCATTTTTTTTTGGAACAAGTAAGCGCTTTTCATTATAGTAACCACACTGTCATACATCTACTCCAGGTATAACTGGGCTCTATACCACTGCAAATTTACATTGAATACTATACCAAATTTTGTCCACTAATCTATCACAATTACAGCTATCTAACTCAAAAAGGCGCCTATTTCTTTCATTCCACAGAAAATAGACTAAAACAGCAAAGACAACTCTCCTCTTACAACTCGTTTGTGTACTACCTTTGCTGATTTTTGTCACCCAATCACAAACTTCATCCCATCTCTTCAGCCTACATCTGATCTCAAGTTTAAGCCAGCTTTTCCTCATTACTTCTTTTGAATAATCACACTGGAACAGTAGATGATCTCTGCTTTCCTCCTGCCCGTGACAAAGTAAACACTCGATGCTTGCCATCTCCTTCCAAGCACTGAGTCAGTCCCGAGTTTTTAGCCTGTTGAGTGTTGCTAACCAAAGAATGAATCGATGCCTTGCAATAGGTCCCTTTCCCCATACCAATTTCCTCCCAGCATGCTCCACAATATGCTCATAGGCTCTCTGTATTGTGAATTTTCCCTCCTTCCACTTATTTTGAACCACTTCAACAGCATTTACAAATTTATCTCATATCCCCTTTTCCAGAACCATGAGCCTGATACCTTGGTGTCAATTGTCCAGATGCTCCTGTCTTTTAAATAGCAAGCATGTACCCACTTAACCCAAAGTGAATCAGACTTAGCAGCGATGTTCCACACTTGTTTAAATATGGCAGCCACATTCCACTGCCCTATGAGATTATCCCCAATCCTCCTTCTCATTTAGGTAAACACACATCCTGCCATTTCACTGAGGCTTGGCACCGCACATTTACCTTCCCACTCTATAAGAAGACTCTACATAGTCTCACAATTTCCTGCATAATTGTAATTGGCATGGGAAAAATTTGGCTCCAATACATTGGGACATCAAAAATCACTGATTTAATTAGCACCACTCTACCCGCAAAGGTTAAGTACTTTGTTGTCCATGATGAGATTCTCTTCACTATCTTCTCAATTAGACCCTGACAATTCTGTACAGTTAGCCTGGACGAAATCAAAGGTACACCCAAATACCTCATTAGCATTTCTACCTCCACAAACCCTGTAACCCGGAGTAAGTGCAGCTTCTGCTCCTCACTAACCCCTCCACATATCAATTGACTTTTATCCAGGTTAGCATGTAATCCAGAAGCCACCGAGAAATTCTCAAATTGTGTTTTCACAAGCCCCACGGATTTCTCCTCTCCCTTACAGAACATCATCAAATCATCGGCAAAGCACATGTTAATCAGTCACACTCGTCTACATTTTGGGTGGAATTTGAACTCAGTTTCTTTATGTAGCTTATGAAACTTAATCCATTACTAAGACAAACAAGTAGGGAGACATTGGATCACCTTGTCGCAGTCCCCTTCTCCCTTGAAAATACCCAAACACTGACCCATTCATCATGATAGAAAATTTGGCAGTAGTCACACAAATCATGACAAATTCAGTAAATTCAACAGGGAACCCATAAGCTAGTAGTACATGTCTTAAAAACCTCCAGCTAACTGTATCATATGCTTTTTTAAAATCTACTTTCATAACAACCATCAGAAAGATACCTTTTCTTTTATACCCTTTAACCATTTCATGGCATAATAACACATTATCTACAATGGTTCTACCCCTAACAAACGCCCCTTGTGAGTGATCAATTAGCAAAGGCAACACACTTTGCAATCTGTTACGTATAAGCTTTGAGATCTTTGTATAGAACTATGCAACATGAGATAGGCCGGAAGTTACTGACCGTGTTTGGAGTCTTACTTTTGGGTATTAAGTGAAGTAGGGTGTGATTCAATTCTGTGAGAAGCTTTCTCTTTGCAAAATAGTCCATGATGGCATTGATCACCTCCTCTCCCACTATGGGCCAAGCTCTTCTATAAAAGCAAGAGTTGAACCCATCTGGCCCAGGATTCTTGTCCTCGGGGATGGAAAGTACTACTTTCTTAACTTCCTCTCTAGAAACAGGTTGTTGTAACTATCCCATGTCCACTTCTTTCAAAATGTATCCGTGACTGACAATGTTTGAATCTACCTCCGCTGTTGCTGGGCTTTCAGCTCCAATCAATCCCTGGTAGAAGTTTAAAATTTCCCGCTGTATATCCTCTGGCTTCTCCAGTAGATCCCTATTACTATTTTGAAGAGACTGAATTTCTCCTTGTGCCCTCTTCTCTTTTAACCTGGCAAAATAGTACTTCGTACATTCATCACCTTTTTGATAAAATTCGACCTTGGCTCTTTGTTTGAGTGATTCCACTTCCACTTTTTGAAGTATCCTCACTTCCTTATACGTCTCCTGCTCCTGCTGGATTAAACCGCTCTCGAAAGGGTTGTTACTGAGCCTCTCTCTAATTAGTTTCAACTGCTCAATTTTTGCTTGAACTCTTTCTGTAATGTTTGAGTAGTCTCCCTTGTGTAATATTTTTAATCTAGCCTTCAATGCTTTACATTTTCTTGTGAGTCTGAACATTAGGCATCCCTTATACTTCTTTCCCTATTCCTCTCTTATCATGTCATAGAATCCTGGATGATGCCGCCAACCATTTAGGAATTTAAAGTTAGAATTACCCAGCTTTGGTTTCCTAACACTTAGAAGCATAGGATAGTGGTCAGATATGTCCTTGTTCTGAAAACACATTGTCCCCCCTTCCTGCTGCATGAACCAGGCCCCATTCGCCATAACTCGATCAAGTTTACAGATGCTCTTTGTCCTAGTGATTACTTCAGGTGTAAAAATTTCCGGTGTAAGGTATATCTGCAAGCCCCCATTTATCCATACACATCTTCATGTCTTCATTCCCCCCTTCAAAATGACCATCACTAGTCATCTTCTTATTGTGTAACAAGGTTGCATTCCAATCCTCCATGAGTATCCATGGCTCTATATAATTTGTCATTTCTAGCTCTGTTCACAATTTCTTTCTTCCATTATCATCATTTAGAGCATATATGGCAGTGAATATAAATTTAAAATTGTTAATCTCCACCATACAAGTAATTTGTTGTTCTGTCACCTGCATATCTGACACCCTAATCTATCTACTTCTCCACATAATCCATATTCTCCCATGTAAAGCTGCCACATAGTTATTAATAATTGTCCACTCCTCACCAAAACTTCTTCTCACTATCTCATATTTATTAGGTTTTACCCTTGTCTCTACAATTGCAAACAAATCAACTTTATTTTACCCCAACACCCTTTTGACAGCAAGCTGTTTTTCAGGGTTATTGAGACCTCTGATGTTCCAAGCTCCAATGTTCATATATCTGGAGGTTCCCCACTTTGTGGCAGCCCACCCTCAACTTCTACTCCTACTTTACTTAGAACTTGGAACAAGTTAGTCAAGGCATGTTGCACCTATACACGACTAGTGTTTTCTATCCAATTATGCCCTATCTTTTGTTTTGAGCTCCTTACATCCTGCCATTATTGCTTTCCCTTTTGTTTGAGTATGTTTTGGTAGTGTTATGTGACTAGTACTTGCTAGATTCCTTTGGTCCTCCTCCCCTGTTGTGTCAATTGCCTGTGTTGGTTCCTGTTCAGTGTGTGGCTCCTGCCTATTTTGTGGCTCGGCCTGCCAATGTTGTCTCATAGGTTTATGGCATCCTGCTGTTTTATGTCCCCAAGTATTGCATCTTTTACATAACATAGGAATCCATTCGTACCTTACTGCCTGCTTCACCACTTTCCTAGTAACTCCAATCTTAACACTGATTTCCATGGGCAATTCCTTCCCCATCTCTACTTTGGCAGTAAACGAGCAAACTCCAACTTCAATTTTTTACCTGTTATTTCATCAGTATATAGGGGCTCTCCGATCCGACTCGCTATCTTACTCACACTACTTGCACCCCACATCTCGAGTGGCAAGTTAGGCAACTGTATCCAGATTGGAACATGTGTAACTTCTTTTACTAAGTCTAAACCCTCTGTCCAGCGCTTCAGAATTAAAGGCTTTGAGTAAAAAAATTGGTTACCTCGATCGAGCGCTGCATTCATGGCCTCTTCCGTCTTGAATCGCAGTACAAAAAATCCCTTCTCATGTTTCACCACTGTTGGCAGCTCAATTCCCCTCCATCTTGCTCGTAGAAAATTTACCATGCCATTCACTGGCACATCTTAACTCAGAATATAGGTTGAAAGAGAGTATTTCCAGAATGCAATCTCAGGTTCAATGTCTTCCTGTGTTAGACATATATCATCCCCTTCACTCTCTATTTTCTCCATATTAACACAACTGTGGCCATCGCGATTCTGAGCGAACAAATCCCGCCACACTCGAGTGCCCTTCTTCCACAGTTCTCCTGATGGGTATCCTCCTTCTGTTCGGCAGCTATGGGCCTATAGGGTTCAGATAAACCCCTTTTCCTTCCTCTGCAATTTCCTCTAATTTCTCTACTTCCAACCCTACTGGGTTTTCCTTCTCAATAATCGGGAGTTGGATGTCGGGGCTGGTATATACAACCCCTTCCTGCTCCGATTGAGGAGTGCTCTTTGATGGTTCTGGATTAATCGGACTGATAGAGGTCTCCAGCACTCGACGCCCTTTCCTTCTCGCCATGGATGGAGTTTTGGTGCACGTTAGCCCTCTAACATGTGCCCAGAGAAAGTCTCAAAACCCCTGTAAATGATGTTTGGTCTTTTGTAGTGGCATATATTTGGTCTCTTTTCATTTTGCTCTCATTCATTATGGGATTCTCATATTATATTCCGTAACTTTTAAAAATTCTTACATTTGGTTCCAATCGAATTTTTCATCCAAAATTTAACGGTGAACTCCGTTTGTCAAAATTATGACCCATTTTTTGAGGAGATTTTTTGCGTGAATAACACGTAACATTGAATAGAAATGTCGTGATATTGAATATAATCCGTGTGTAATTGTATTTGCATACCAATTCTCCCTCCAAAACCCAGTCAAAATATTGACTAACAGAGTTGACCATTAAATTTTGGATGAAAAATTTAGTTGAGACCAAATGTGAGAATTTTTTAGAGTTACGGGACACAATGTGAAAATCCCGTAACAAATGAGATCAAAATTGAAAAATGCCAAACATATGAGACAAAAAATGCAATTTTCCCTTTTTTGCCTTTCATCTTTAGTGTGTTGGAAAAATAGGTTAAGATAAGTTTAAAATTTGGTTTTAATTTGATCAATTATTTACACTTCCAAAAAGAATTAAAATAAAAAATATTAGTGATAAGATTTCAAGTGATAATGTTAAAGTTATCACTAATTATATATATGTTGAGTATAAAGCATTTTTGATTTGTCATAAAATTGAATTCGGAAAATGAGGCTCAAAGGACTAAGTTCTTTGTGAATTACTATAATATATAAAGGGCACAATTTTTTTTACATATTCAGTTATAAGGGACTCCTAAAGTCTATTATTTATTAAAACGGCAATTTCTAAAATAGAATGTATTTTTTAATACTATTTGTGTGAAACTTTAATTTAAATCGATTTTCTTTGCAATAGAAAATCTCAAATATTTTCCTTACTGTTCAAAGAAAACAAAAGGAAAAAAAATAAAGAAAAAATCACAACCATATTAGTTGAGGTATTTAATCAAACCTCATAAGTAAAGTGCTTATACCTTGAAATTGTTGTAATAATGTCGGTTTCATGAAAATTTATTCTGTGTAAATAATATTATAATAGATAAAATATTTTTTAATATATAATTGATTATGGCCGAGAAAAGTAGTAGCTTTTTAATATTATCAATCAAGTCTGCTCGAATTGTTATTTTCTAACAACGGATTTCAATCAGAATCTGTTTTTTGCTCATCTAATATTCCATATGTTTACTTTTTAATAACAGAACAGGATACTCACTTTCATATATAGTAGCATAAATAACCCTATCACTTAGTACGTAGGTTAAGTATTTAAATGCTACACTTCATAAGTAGCCAAAAATTGTTAAAAAATTATAATAAGTTTTGATTGTCCAAGTCGCAATGCCATATATATAGTTCTATGCATAATTGAAATTTATACAAATTATACGACTATGCATAAGTATGAAGATTTAATAAAGGAAATGATATTAGCACCTAATTAAATATACATTGAGACTAAACTATTAAATGCAAATTCTTTAAGAAAAATATTCAGTACTAGGGCTTCAATAGTAATTTTTGGAGTTCCAATATCAACTCCCTTTAAAATATTTAGGTTTATATTTTTTAAAGACCATATTTTTCAATGAATATAAGAAATTAATTATTTCTCTCGAAATATATACTAATTGCGTTTTTCTACTCAAGTTTTCATTTTATAATTTATAGAGTTCATTCTCTCATATATGTGAATACTATTATGATCTTTATAATTTTAAAAGTTCATATTTCCTTAACTCTAATTTATCCTATAGATTTTTAATAGTTTAAGAATGTAATTGTCACCCATGATAATTAGCGACAAAAAAGTTGTCACTATTGATAATTAGTGACACATGTTTTTTGGAAGCTATTAGTGACACATGTTTTTTTTTTTTTTTTTTGAAGCTATTAGGAACACTTGTTTAATAATTATTATAATTCACCAAAATGCTTGTTTCTCGGCCGGAACGAGAACGGTGGCCGGTGTTCCAAAGTTCTAGGTCATAATGGGGGGAGTATGGATCGGAAAATTTCGTCAAATAGGACTAGAAATCAGAATGATGTGGTTGAATTGCCTTATTTCCCGGCATGTCGGAATGGTCACTATGTGGATCTCATCTGACTCGTCGTGTGATATAGAGTGAAAGAGGAGGAAGTTGAAGAGTTATTTTCTGTCAAAACAATAACAAAGATGAAAAGCAGCGTGTCGTGGACCTAGTCTCTTACTAACATTACATACGACACTTAGCTTCTTCAACCCGCCTCTTACGTGATTTGCTAAGTCAGCCTCGTCTATCACTCGTGCTTTGTGTGCAAAAAAGGGGAACTGACAAAGAACAATTACAGTATTTGGCAATGCTTTGTATATTAGTCACTTTCAAAATGTTTGTATGGTTACAACTGAGGCTCTACTACATATTTATATAATGCCACCTCCTCAATGGACAGTAGAGATCGATGTAATCTAACGGCGGATATTCATTTATCTAGAGACTTCCTATCTAGATATTTACAATGAAATTTCTAGCTACGTTCTAGATACAGTCTAAAAAACTTCTACACTACTATATATATTGTTGTGAATCCCTGTTCATGCGCAGCGGAAATAAAAATATATATGGATTCACAATAGGATCACTTTTGGGGTTTAACGATTTTTGATAAAAAAGAAGAAGATGTAAATCAAATTACATTTATAAACTAACCTCGTAGAAGAAATAGAATTCTTGATCTACAGTGATAGTAGCAACCCCGGGTTCCTGCATCTAGATATCACGCCGGAAATAATGCTGAAGAAAAATCCTCCTTCTCTGTCTTGGGTGAGGCCGACGGCTATAGAGGAAAGGGAGAGGAAATTTTTTCTCTTCTCTAGTTGTAATGATGACTTGTGTACTAAGTTAATCATATTAGGGTGTATTTAAATGATATGATGGGTTGGAATTAATTAATTCCTTAAGCCCATGCATTAACCTCATAATACACGTCTATTTCATTCCTTAATGGGCTAAGTTGACTTTCAACCAAGTTTAATTAATAATTAAGTTCAACATATATTAATCTAATTAATAATTTGGTCTAATAGGAATAAATAATAAATTAATTTAATTAATTATTTTTTGCCTTTCAATTTATTTCAATTAACGTAATTAATTAAATAAATTAATTTGTTCAACAACTAGAGATATTCTTCACTTATTTCCTTGAAAGCGCGACTCTCTAAGTTCATCTTAATTGGCAATGGGAGGAAACCAAGGATGTGGATGTCATCTAACCATTCCTGTGGACCCACATCGAAACTAATTGAGATTGAAATGATTTGATCAGTATGAACCTTTAGGTCACATACACCATGTGATTATAAGCTTTTCACTGTAACATCCCGATCGAGTGAGAGTCATGGAATTCGTCAAACTCACAGGACTTGATGTTGTGCTTAAACAATTATAGTAAGATAAAATTATCAAACTACCCCTCGTGTTCCACACGAGTTAGTTTACCTTCTTCGGCCAAAGACGTATAATTACATTTTCCTATGATTAGACATGACATTGACTCATTTACTGCTTGAGACAGTGAATCACATCTTGGTAGTTACCGAACAATTGCTGCTTTCCCACCTATACCGTACTTCGACGTTGATCTCACCTAATGATGAATTGGATCTGACTACTCTAATAACAAGTTTAGTGTCACAAGCACAATCTTCGTGATTCCTCAGGTCCAAGGCTCACACACACTATCATAACCAGTATCCCAATCATTGACAGTCAACGAACAAATTACACTACTACAGAAATGACCTATTAAAGCGGTTTTAACCGCTGTAATAGGTACCGCTGTAAATGGTTGACGCCTATTACAGCGGTTACGGTAATAACCGTTGTAATTGGAAAACCTATTACAGCGGTTATTTCTGTAACCGCTATAATAGGGTGTATTTAATTTATTTTTTTTGGAAACTCCATTATAGCGGTTATAGGAATAACCGCTATAATAGGTAACCTATTATAGCGTTTATCTTAATTTTTTTTTTGAAAACTCTATTATAGCGGTTATTCCCCATAACCGCTATAATAGGTTTTACCTATTATAGCGGTTATTCCTATAACAGCTATAACACATTATTTTTTTAAATTATTTTCCTAACTGTACTGTACAAAATTTATTGTAATCAGCTTCCCACAAGCTCAAAATTCAACACACTAACACAGCAAATCATAAAAACCAATTAAACAGAAACAACAAATTAAAACCCAAAATTAACTTCACCAAATGATTATCTCTAACAACAAAAACCAATTCTTTCCTCCTAACAACAAATCAAATTTTATGTATAATCTCCAACAAATGATAACGAGTTTACAATCAACCAATTAAACCAATCACAATTTATATACAACAAATTAAATAAAAATTTACCACAATTTACAACTTACACCATACCAAAAGCGCATTGGAAAATGTATTGTGTCAATTCGCAACGTACTTCATCAAGTTGCTCTATAGAGTAAGTGAAGTATTGACAATCAGGAAAGTACTGCAAGATAGAGATTGAAAACCCAACAAAGGTTTAATAACTTAAAAAGGGAAATTAGAATTTGATGATGAGTATTAATTAGGATTATGCATACCGTTGGTAGGATTGTAGATTCTCCGTGGCTAATAATATTCTTCATGAATTTCATAATTAAGAAGCCACAATATTTGTCGTTTAACTGTATGGGGCACTATAAAATTGAAATCAAAATTGTATTACAACAATAACTTTTATACGAATAAGCTCTTGAAAATATAAAATTACACTAACCTTTATACAAGTCCATTTACAGGCCATGTTTTTTGATTTGATCTTTTGGGTGTTACGATTTGCACGAAACATCAACACAGCACTGTTAAAAACATCAAAAAATAAGAAAAGATGTCAATATCAAGCAAATATATATGTGAAATCTAGGAAGATATATACACTTTAAAATTAATATTAAATATAATGGATACATTGATTGAATGAAAAACTTACTGATTGATTGTTTCTTTCATATCATGTCGGTTATTCGAATCACCGTGCAAAGAATCCAGATAATAAATGATCTCTTTAATTGGATCAATCACAGGCAACATCCAATGTCCCCTAAAAAGCATTCAAAAAATAAATTCAAAATTTGTTTTGCGTACGTAACAAATTTTACAAAATAAAGTTGGGTTTTTAGTAGCTCACCCGGTGTTGTAAGGTGCAATAAACAACTTCCCGTCTGCGCAATCTTTCATGACATTTGTTATATATTGCGCTTGTAACATACGCTGAGAGAGATTAATACCTGCTCCCGCAGATATAGCATGTGGGCTAAGGAACCCGAAATTATTTGCTTTCTCTTCGGGGACCACGTTCTTAGCCCACAAACACCTAAATTGAGCATAAAATAAATTTGAGCAACGAAAATAAACATAGTTCAAATTAATGCAGTAAAATAATTTAAAAACTTAGTTTTTTTAGTTCATATTTAAAAACTTACTTGATGTAAACTGAAATGATAGAGACTCCTATCTGTTCTTTACGCAAAAAGTGACAGATCTCCTCCCGCCCAAGATACTCTTGATAGGGTTCATTATTATAGATTGCCTCGGGAATGTCTATAGTCACCTGTTGTTCAATAGGCATTATCTGCAGGTACCTTTCAAGAGTTACAAGTGGCTGAGGGCGTTGATCAGCTGTTACAACGTCTGCTGCTTTGTCATCTTCACGTGAAGGGTTGGCCACTGGAGGTGTTCGTTTGATAGCTAAGTGCTTCGTCACCTCTGATTTATTTTTTCCAACTGATGATTTAGATTTTCCAAGAGACTATTTAAGCAAAGAAAACAAAACGTGAATGTTACAAACCAATTGTTATAATTTATTAATGGCTAGCTATTAATAATTACGTACCGATGCGTCACTGATAGTGACAAGACTCTTAGGCCAAGCAACAATATATCCCACAGCCTCAGAAACTGTGAACACTCCTTCATCAGCGAGAGGGACTGGTAGGGGTGCAATATCTTCAATTTCAATGTCAATCATCATTTTCACAAGGTGGGTGGGTAATGGACGTGTATGCAGTGTTCTATCCTCTGATCGATTGTACATTTGTCCTTTAGCCACCATACAATAAGACGGTGTTGAAAGTGCTAATTGTCATTGCGCCACAACGTACATATATAATATATATACCATTATATTAGAAAATTTTGTGTGTTTTAGAGAATTGCAAGTTATATGATCACTAAATAATTTCATATCATTACCTGAGGAAGGTTCTTAACTGGATCTGGGCAGCTATCTTTCAAAGAAACTGTCTCATCTTCATGTGGCTGCTGCGACCCAGACGCCTTATGCTCGTCAAACTCGCGTCGCAATGAGGATAGTGATGTAGTGAGCATGTGCACCATGTTTTTCAAGTTATCAATCTCCTCATCTTCAGAAGGCTTTGAATCCGTAAAGTACTTTTTTTGTGATACCCCAAAGCCTACACCCCTAACGCGACCCGAATGGTCCTTCTTTTTAAGAGCTTTAGCCAATATATCATCTCGAGTCCTCTCGTTTCCACTATGGCTACCCTCCTGTGATAAGCACTCCTGTAATAATACATTTAAAAAATAATACTTTGCTCTTTTAAAAATATTTCCTAAAAAACATACAACACATGATATAGCTAAAATTGCAAATAACTCACAATTTCATCCGCTACTCTTTTAACGTTGACATTATCAATGTTATGCTGGCTGTCAGAACGTGCAATCCTCCACACGAGTGCTCGTGTCACGTCTGTGCAATCTGACCCAGCTTTCTTTATTTTTTCCATCTATATTATGATTAAATATATATATATATAAATATATTAACAAGGAATTTTTGTTAGAAAACTTGTAAAGATTCACTGTTAAACGAACTACGTACCTCAATTTGCTCCAGTTGAGCATATCCAAGACGTGATTTCCTATAAGGGTATTCAGGTTCCTTTGCTCTTTCCTGATTTTGCCTACTTAGTTGCTGTTCATTTCATAATCAAAGCACTAGTCAATGTATATGGTTTCATATAAACGCAATATGCAACAAATGAAACCGTAAATTAAAATAATTACCTGGAAATCTTCACTTTGGCGAACATGTAAAAACGCTGTCCAATCTTCTTGAGATATATTATATTTTTGGGGTGGGCTGGAATTAATATTCCCATTAGCATCCTCTACCCACACTCTGCTCAAGTAGCTCCTAAAGTTTTGTGTTAGCTTTCAAGCTTCGGCTAAAACAAATTTTTGTCTACTTTCTTCAACATCAAAGGCCAACTATAAAAAACAAACAACAAAGTATATATGAAATTATAATTTAGAGAAAATTGAATAAACAAAAAATACATTAACCAATTAGAAACATGATAATAACCAACTTACAGCTATTTCATTCCAAATTGCTGATTTTGTTGCTCCCGAGACGTGTCGCCAATCATTGATGGTAATCGGCACCCTCTCACGAGCTATGACTCCAATGTAACCAACAAATGTTGATTTATTTGGATCAATTGGTTGGCCATTCTTATTCCAGCCGACTGGTAGCTTTGAACCTTTACTTCTGGCATTTATAACTTTTTTCATTGCCGCGATACCTCTACATATCTCATTTTCAACACGTTTGTTTGAAGCGCCCCCAGAATCCATCGACCTACAAAAGCGAAAAATACAGAATTTAGATTCATATACCAAATATATAGTACCAAATAACGCCACCATTATTCTTAAAAAAATTCGGCAGAGTAACGACGCAAAAATTTCTACCAAATTCTCGACTTAATCTTCGCCCAAAATTGCAAACAACAAAACCAATCCATCAATTCTTTCACAAAACCAATCAAACTTCACAAAATCATGAATGCATTAAACGATGTCAACAAAACAACACATATTGATCCTATCACGATACATAATCAAAATACATATCAACAAACAGGCTATACTCATGATATGTATTCAAATAATAATACTCGTTATCATATAGAGAGAGCGAGAGAGAAGAAGCTTACGGTGGTGGTGGTGGTAGTAGGGGAGCCGGCGGTGGTGGTCGTAGAGGCGGAGGAGAGAGCGGCTATGGTGGTGGTGGTGGCAGTGACGATGGTATACAATATCGACCTACAAAACCAAAAATACAGAAGTTAGTTTCATATAGCAACAACATAATTTTTCAATTCATACACTAACAAGAGACGTCCTGACTCATACACGAACAAGTGCTTATATGAAGCAGCAAAAAATTTATAAAATAAGTCTTATCATATATTATCACATAAGTTCAAATACCTTTCATCGTTTTCTTTTTATCGTTGGCTTAGTAGTCTTTTGCTTCCCCTCAATACGACCCTTTTGTTTAGTACGTCGACGAACAGATGGATTAATTCATATCCCTTCTTGGTGATCTTATCGCATATACAATTCACCATCACTGATATCCAAGTCACCATCACTATCAGTGGCTTGCGAATCACCTAAGATAGGATTTCCTCCATCATCATCACTATATGAACCATCATCCTCAATGCAAGTATTTTTTTTTTGCTGATAAAACAATTGACCACCTCTTATCAACAGGATCGGTGACAAAAAACACTTGTTTAGCTTGTGATGCCAAAATGAAAGGTTCATCTTTGTATCCCACCCTTTCAAGGTCTACTCAAGTGAAACCTATTTTACTATTATCGACATTATTTTTATTGTCAGCCCACCTACACCCAAATACAGGCACCCGAAACCAACTAAAATCCAGCTCCCATATATGTTCAATCACCCCATAACATGATAAATGGGCATAGATAGGGTTATTCTCTGCCGCACTTGAGATATGCATTGCTTGAGCTACAAGACTCACCCCACTATTCTGCATTGTCCTCCGTTCATCTTGGTCTTTTGTATAGAATGTGCGACCATTTATACGATAACCTAAATGACAAAATACAAGTTTGCCCGGACCCATCGACAACCGTGCCAATTTTTCTGAAACTGAAGGTGGATTCTCGTTCTGTTTCTTTTGACTATGCTTTTGGAACCAATCGATGAAACTCTTATTATGCTCTCTTAAAATCCAACTCTCATTTTTATTTGGACTTAATCTCCTAAGTTGGTCCTTGTGCTCTTCAACATATTACTGAACCTCATCGGTGTTGTGGAGCACATATAGGTGTGCATGATCCCTTTGTGTGCCAGGAACACTAACTAATTGCTTTCCAATTACGCTTTCTCCTTCTGTTATCCCTCCCACGACATGAGACTTTGGAAGCTCTGCAACGTTAGAATCTTTCAAATGTTCTGTGCAAAATGTAATCGCTTCATCAACTATGTACCGTTCAACAATGCAACCTTTCGGTCGACTATGATTTTTCACGTAGCCTTTTAATACCTTCATATAACGCTCAGCCGGATACATAGATCTCATAAAATCCGGTCCACATAGTTGTGTCTCTCTAACCAAGTGAATAGATAGGTGAGCCATTATATCAAAAAACGCTGGTGGAAAATACATCTCAAGATCACACAAAGTGATGGCAATTTGTTTCTAAAGTGCAGGTAATTGTCCAGGATCAAACACCTTGCTCCACATTACTTTGAAGAAGAAACATAATGAGGTTATAGTTTCTCTCACCTTTTTTGGAAAAAATGGCCCGTATAGCAATTGGTAGCAAATGATACATGATTACATGACAATCGTGAGTCTTCATGTGCTTTAGCTTTAAATCCTTCATTGATACAAGACTGCTAATGTTTGAAGAATACCCTTCTAGAACTTTCACTCCATTAAGAAACTCACATAATGCAATTTTTTCTTTCCTGGATAGAGTGTGAGCTGCTGGAGGCAAATAAGTATGTTTCTTCTTATTTGTTGGTGCCAATTTTTCTCTTATCTTCATTTCAACCAAGTCTAACCTTGCCTTTACGCCATCTTTTGTCTTTTCGGGCACATTTAGATGTGTAACAATGACATTATCAAATACAATTTTCTCAATATGCATAATATCAAGAAAATGTCTAACATGTAAAGACGTCCAATACGACAACTCAAAGAAAATTGACCTTTTTTTCCACCCAGTTTTTGCAAGGCCACCTGCAAAAGTCTTTTCAAATTTGACCTCCAAGTCTTTTATATTCTCAAACACTTCTTCACCAGTCAAGCACTTAGGAGCTCGGCCTTCTTCTATATTCCCATTGAAAGCTTTTTTCCACCGACGATATTGATGGTTCCGATTTAGCCATCTCCGATGCCCTTGGAATGCATATTTTTTAGAGTGTGTCAATCGATATTGATCTGTACTCTTGACACATATGGGGCATCCACATTGGAAACATTCTCATCAACATTGTTTTTTACACGATAGAAACATCCCGTATTAGGAAGATTGATCTATCAGCACCTTGATGGGGCCGAATCCTTTGTACTTTGGCAATGCGTTAAATAAATCCATCGAGACGGACTCAAAAGGAAAGTTGGGGATGGATAAGGTTCCAATAGGCCCGCCGACTATTGATTCACTATCTAGGAGCCAATAGTATATCGTATTTAATAAATCCATTATACGCTTATGACCCAGATATCCCGCTCACTTGGTGTCGTGGCATTTTTTAATTGAGTCCTTCCATAAGTTTTTGGCGACATATAGGTGTTGTTCTTTGGTGTAGAGTATATTGTTCTCTAATAAAAAATCGACATGTCTTCCCTTCCTCGGCTAGTGTCATCAATTGCTTAGCCAACGGGTCGTGCTCCAACCCTTCATTGGTAAGTTTCTTAATGTCCCTTTTGGCTAAGGTGGTCACCACGACCACGACTTTTGGAAACAAAGCTTCGGCTTCTATGTTGGTCTTCTTGGGTTTGTACTCCAACATGTAGCCGAACTCCGCCAAGCAATCTTGTCACCATCCTTGTTTTGAAAATAGCTTCTTTTGTGTCTAGAAGTAACTTGTGCCGATTTTGCCAATTTTGATTATAAAATGGGAACCCAACAAGTAATAATGTCACCCCCTAAGTCAATGGATGATGTTCGTTATCTTTTCTGTTACACTGGTAGTGTTGTTCTGTGTTGTTGAGCTTTTAGGTCTCGAACGCGAATAAATGCCCCTATTGCATTACCACTCCTCTAGTGGAAAAGTCAAAGGCATCTGTGTGTAACTCGAAGCTTTTACCAAAGTTGGGTAAAACAAGAACTGACTCTTTGCTCACCTCCGCCTTCAAGCCCTTTAAGGTGCTTTGACACTCTTTGGACCATACTCATAACTTGTTCTTCATTAGTAGGTCCGTCAATGAGGCTGCTTGTGTCGAGTAGTCATTTATGAAGTGTCGATAGTAATTCACCAGATCGAGGAACGACCACAACTTTATCACCTAAGTTGGTGGCTCCCATTGCATAATGGCTCGCACTTTTGCTTCGTCAATTGAAGCCTTCCATTTCCGATAACATACCCCAAGAATGGCACCTTCATCTTCGCGAACAAGCACTTCTCCTTCTTGACACAGAGCTCTTTCTCCGGCAATACTTGGAAGATGGTGCTATTGGGTTGGGACATCCCCGTGGTGACTTGAAGCAGCAGAATTAAAAAGTTTCAACATATCTCAAACAAATCACCCTGCAATGGATTTAATCTGCTAGATTTGATTCATTCTAATTAAAGGAATAAATATTCTTACCTACAGCAAAAGCTCCCTTATTCTTAATTTCGGTTGGATCTATTCAACCCATCAACTCCAAGTCGCCTTCCCCGCTTCCAAGATCCAAGTGCCCATCTATTTTGTATCTCCGATACAAGCGCCCCAACTGTCGCACCTCTAAGTGTATCTACACCTTCTTGAGTTCCCAGTTACCCTATTATTGGAGCTAGCCAATGGTGTAATTATAGATATTCTAATCTAGGCTCCTTTGTGAAAGAGGGGGGGGGGGGGGGGATGTATGTGAATTAAGCTCATCGCATGAGCAAACTATATCCTAAATTATAGGCTAGGGGACGGTTTTATAAGAGAGATGAGGATCAATTTCTTCTTCTTTTATTTCTTGTGTTTGGTCGATTTTTTTCTACAAGAATAATGTGCATTTGTGATCTCTTGATTACTCATATTTATAGGTAAGGGATGGAAAATTTTGAATTGTCTAAGAATTCCAATTCCATACTAGTAGTTGGATTATGATTAACTCTATTTATTATTATCTTAACACAAGTTGAACAATAATAAACTCTCTTTTAATCATTATTCTACGGGAAAATTTCAATTTTCGTCCATCACTTATACCCCAATTTCAGTTTTGGTCCCCCACATATCGCATTCATCTAATTGACCCCTCACTTATCTCAATTTCATCAGTCTTGGTCCCTCTGTTAACTCCTCCTTCTAACTGTTAACGGAGGGCCAATTTTCCCTCCAAACACACGATTTTGGCGGCAAGAAAGTCGAATTTCAGCGTTTTTTCCCTTTAAAATTAGATTTTAATCCAAAAAAAATCACATCTTCTTGAACAACTAAACACAAAACATGAGCAACACATCATCTTCAACATCAAATTCTCGTTCTTCTTTCAATAATTCATGGGGGATTCTTGATTGTCAAATATATTTTGTTTGTATTTGTTGTAGTGTACACTGTTAGCAAATAGCTAATAGAAGACAATACATTTTATTGCAATTAGAATGACAAAATACATTATGTATATCACACAAGTTGCAAAATTCCTTTCTTTTCTAGTACAATAGGACTGTCTTTGGTAACAAGACAAATCAAAACAACCACAAGTAGGAAAACCAAAATTGACACAATTCTTGATTTCTGTTGATGCTTCTTCAACGATCGGATTTGTTCCTTCATCCTTTTTTCTTTCATCTTGAGCCCTCGGATTTCAGCTTGCATTTTCTCCTCTTTAAGTTATTGAATGAAGAACGAGAATTTGATGTTGAATATGATGAGTTGCTCATATTTTGTGTTTAGTTGTTGAAGAAGATGTGATTTTTTGGATTAAAATCTAGTATTAAAGAAAAAAATGCTGAAATTTGACTTTCTTGCCTCCAAAATCGTGTGTTTTGGAAGGAAAATTTGCCCTCCATTAACTATTGCGTGGAGGAGTTAACGGAGGGACCAAACTGATGAAATTGAGATAAATGAGGGGTATATTAGTTGAGTGCAATATATGGGGGACCAAAACTGAAATTGAGTTATAAGTGAGGGCGAAAATTGAATTTTTCCCTTATTCTACTAATGGTTAGATAATAACAAACTCTTTTATTATATATCTAACCATATTATCTTATTCTTCAACATGAAGAATTTGGAGAAGGATTAAAATCCTCCTCCACCAAATGCAAGCCCAAGCCTCTCATCTTACTCTTGGAGTCCAAGAATTTTATCTATCTTGATTTAATACTTGACTTCAATATTAATTTAATTAAAGAATCCAACTCATTAATTAAATCCAATAATTAAAGTCTAACTTTAATTATTACTAACAAAGTACTAATTAATATTTATTTAACTTGGGTCAAGCCCAACTAAATAAACTACTTCTACTCATCTAGGTCCATTAATTAATTAATCCATCGTGAGTAATTAAAAAGCCTAATTAACTGGATCTTACCAACTAATTAACATTCCTAATTAGAAGAGCACTAGACTTACCCAAGACCTGTTGGTCTAGTGGTATCCACCTCTTACTTTATGTGAAAGGTCCTGGGTTCGAATCCAGGCTGCCAGAAGTTGTGGCTCCCCTCCTTTATGGAGCTAGATAGAGTCTTTATGGTTCACGATTATAACTATCAGCCTAGGTTTGTTAGGCTAGATATGTAGGGTTTCCTCCTTCCTCTTGAGTTTAAAAAAAAATAAAAAAAGCATTAGACTTTTCTAATTTCCTCAATTTTCATAAATTGATTATTCACAACACATGTGACCTCTTAGACTCATTTACGTGCTAATAGTATGTGAATTTTCTTGAAAGTGCTAATGTACTTTCTAAAAATGGAAAACACTATATTAAATCTTTCTTGGTTCAATTACACTTTTAATTAATCACCTCATGAATTCAAGGCACCTACAAATCGCGGTTACTTTCTAACAATGGGCCACAAAAATCTAGACATAAATAATAAGTAAAGACACGCCTTTCAGAATCACGATCCTTTCATAAGTAAGATCATTCCATTTGATCTTTCGATTGTGTAGAGTAATGGCTCAGTCGAAACTCTACTAACTCAATCAGCTATGTTTTCCATAACTAGTGAGGTTAACTTTGATGATTTGAAAGAGGAAATCATATGCCTCTTTAGATATCTTACCTCGGATGAAGATTTCTTGAGTCGACTCAATATGTTCACATAGGAGATTCATTGACTCACTAGATCAGAGATGGATCTCATGTCAATTCTCATGTATCTCCATACATGATAAGATCATACTCAAACACCCCATAAATGATCCGCTAAGTAATCATGAGATAAATCAAAGTATGATGGATCATGTACAAGGTGTCCTATGGAATTTCAGGTCTATAAGGATAACTTTAAATACATGATTATAGCAAATTCCAGATTCGATTGAGATTCCAATTTTAAGGAACTTCCTTGGGGAGGTTAAGTTTACCCATTTTTCAAATGGGAACGCTCATACATTCACCAAATTTTGTTGTCTATGTACTTATGGGACTAGGTACATTGCATCATACAAGCAAGTCTCTGGGGCTCATCCAATATCCCTCATTTTGATGAACCCTATCATGACTTGAAACATATTAAAGGATCACACTATTGGAGACATAATCCATCATCACATCCCCACTGTGTGGTGATGTTCCATAGCTATATATGTGTGGTGATGATCCTAGGGGACTTTAATTTAAGTTACGTAAATACAATTTAAGACTAAAAAATGCCATAAATGGTTTGGACTTTATTATAATAAAACTGTCATAGAGTTATTTCGAGAATGGCGCGCTAAGTACTAACTCTATCAGGTGCATAGATGATCGACATGCTCCTCAATTAAGTTTCTATAAACCACTATGTTGTCGAAGTAGGCCATCAGAATTTGGTCTAAGTATGGACGAAGTATCTTGTTCATAACCCTTAAAAACATTGTTGTGCCATTGATTACTCCGAATTGCATGAATAACCAATCGAAAGAACAATATCTTATGATGCACACCATCTTGGGTTAATCTCCTTCTACTATCCAGAATAGGTAGTATCCCTTCTGCAAATCAATCTTCGTATAGATCTTTGTGTCGCCAAGTCTATCAAACAAGTCAACAAATTAAGGAAATGGGATACCTATGTTTTAGGATTACCTTGTTAAGTGGTTGATAGTTGATGCACATCCTAAATTACCCATCACTTCTTTAAAAAAAGTACTAGTGCGCAGAATGAGGGATTCCAAGATTGGATCAACACTTTGTGATCCACTTTTTCTTCCTTCAAAGTCGCCAAGAACATCAGATCCCCTTTTTTCCATGCACATGTCTAGTTGCATCTCCGATAGTTGCCTACGTTCCGTTCCATCATACTTGGGTGCACTCACAGTGCATTAGAGCCCATCTTTAAAATGTACATTAAATCAAAACAAGGCATGTGAATTTCTTTCGTAAGAAGTCTATGCCAACACAACCTTGAAATCGTCCATCAGTGCCACCTAAAAATCTATTTGGTCTGTGCAAGTGCCCATGCACATCTCCACAACTCGAGATGTGGCGTGAGTGGGTCGGGCATTGGTGTTCAACATCTTCAGCCAACCCTTGACCTGAGTGACTTGGAGTCCCAACTGTTTAGCCTCTTCTTCCGTCGCGAAGTTTTTGTGAGGTTCCTATGACTACCATTGTCTTGGCGCATCGCCCATTAATGTGTTCCTTGACATACATAAGCCCCTTGCTTGATATTCTTGGCACCACCTTCGTCTTTAGTGTGTTAGGGAATTGGAGTGAGATGAATTGGTTCGTTCTCGACTCCTCATTCGTTGGTGCTTAATTCTCCTCAAGAATTGCTGACAAAGGCCCAACTTTAGGTATTCCTTAATCATGTGCAACCTTGGACAAGTGGCAGCAAACTTTGGGTACCAAACTTTGTTTCTTAGCTTGTAATCTTTGTGTGCTGCGGAGGTGCTCGTTGTTCCTCCCTTGGGAGGGGCCTTGTTATGTTGATTATGATTGTCCTACTTATCTTTCCCACCTTTGCTTGAGTCCCCTCTCTTATCCTTGTTGCTCTTAGAAGCTGTTCAGAAGATCATAATTGACATTGATGAAGAGAAAAGAAAGAAGAATTTTTTTTTACTGATTGAATTATAAAACTGAATTACAAGAAACGGAAAGAGAAGCTTTTATACTTAAGCTACTCAAATTAACAAAAAATTAAAAGTAACTGACCCAACGGACAAATTACTTTAAACAAAAGTGCTATATAACACTTTCAATACTTCCTCTCAAATTGGTTGTCTATACAAGTTAAAGACATCCAACATCTTAAGCAAAAATTTAAATTGAATTCTTCACAATAACTTTGTTAGAATGTCAACTGGCTGTAGAGCACTAGGAATAAACTTTGTACATAGCTTTTCCTCTTAAATCTTATCTTAAATAAAGTGACAATCAACCTCCAAATGTTTAGTTCATTCATGTAATACTGGATTAGCTACAATCTGCATTGCTGACTTGCTGTCTATGTAGAAGGTTGTCTGCTGAAGATCATTACATCCCAAATCCTTAAAAATTGTAAATAACCATAAAAAATCTGTGTTGTTGTTCCCATAGCTCTATATTCTGCTTTAACATAACTTCTTGTAATAGTGACATTCTTCTTTGATTTCCATGATATGAGTGAATCACCTAATTGAATTGCACAACCTGTTAAAGAATTTCTGGAGATTGGACATGAAGCCCAATCATTGTCATAAAAGGCCGTGAGTTCGATTTTGCTTTGACATGACAGCAAAAGTCCTAAGCTTGGTTTTTCTTTAAGATATCTCAAAATTCTAAAAACAGCATCAAGATGAGATTTTGTAGGTTTGTGCATAAACTGATTAATCAGTTGAACATCATATGAAATATCAGGCATGGTTAGACATAAGTATATCAATCTACCCAAACTTCAAAAAAATAGAAAACATTATGTACATAAGAATCACTACCATACTCATTTTCATTTGTATATTTCACATTCTGCTCAATAGGTATACTTATTGATTTACTACCAATCATTCTAGTTTTTGTTGAAAGTTTTAAAACATATTTTCTTTGGTTAAGGTAAATACGATTTTTTGATCAAGCAACCTCTATACCAAGAAAATACTTCAACTCACCAAGATCTTTCATGAAAAAAAGTATTATTTGAGTATTCTTTACACTTAGATATCAAATCATCATCATTCCCTGTAATGAGGATATCATCGATATATACTAGGAGATTACTACTTCCCCTGGATTTAATGAACAAGGAATACTTATCCTTAGACTCAATGAAACCAAAGTTTTCACAACCAATGTAAATTTGTGATTCCATTGCCTAAATGCCTCTTTAAGGCCATATAAAGGCTTTTCCAGTTGACAAAACTTTAATATGTTGTGTTTGAAAGGCTTTATATGTAGGTTTAATAGCATCATTAGCTAGGATGCACGGGTACAAATATAGTAGTACGAGTACGACACAATACGGATTTTAAAAAATTCTAGGATACGACACGATAGGGATACATGATTATATATAAGTATATAATACCTAATTATATATATGTAAATCTTTTGCATTAATACTAATTAAAATAAAAAAAATTAAAATGGCCCATATGTGGATCTTGAAAAAATAAGCCCAATTTAATAAGTTAGTTTAAGCCCACACTTCTTCTAGTCTACAATTCACCCGTGCTATGTCAGCAAAATAAAAGTACAAAATCAGAAAATAAAAGGAAAAAAGGTAAGAAAATACCAAAGTAAACCTTAAATTGTGGTTTCCCCTTCGTCTTTTTCCGCCGCCACTAAACCTGGTGTCATCTTTCTTGTTCTTCTCTTTCTGTATAAGTTTCTCTATTTAGCTTACCACTCCATCACGTCCACCCTGGTAAAGATTCCCTAAATCCGCAGATTTGCCTCTTCAAGATGTATTTCATCATATTTTTAAAATAAAAGCTGTAAGGCATGGTAGCATCAGAGCACGAAGAAATAATCAAGAAACAAGAAAACTAAGCATAAACATGAGGATTTTAACGTGGTTTGGCATAATTGCTTAAGTCCACGAGCCAACTTAGACTACAATTACAAGAAGAGTTCTCATATTTATGGTGGAGAAGTCCAAATCCTAACAAATTAGGAAAACAATCCTACTTAACAAAGGGAATAATTCCTAAGCACAATAAAAATAATTATAATCAAACTAGGACATAAATATGCGAAAAATCCGCCAAATTTGCACCCCAAGTCAAAAACTCGCCAAAATTTGTCAACAATTGAGCATAGTTTTGCACATTCGTGCCTGTGTGCTAATTCCTGGTGCTAGGGATAAACCCGGTCCGTGCCTGGGCTCCATAAAGTGGAGCTTGGGAGCGGCTCCCCAGCTCCATTTTTTTTACTCCTTTCTATCCTTTTGCGATCCCGGTCAACCTCAGCCCTATTTCGCAATTCCAATCTATCCTGACCCATCTTGGCTCTATCTTGGCATCTCGACTTGACCCTATTTTGATCCGACTCACCAAACCCATCAAAAGCTTGCTTCTGCGTAGCATGAAGGTGTTATGTGCCCAGCGAGCCATCTGTTGGCTTGAACATTAGCACTATGTCAGTCTTATCCCTTAGATTATATCAAACCTTTTACGGAATGCTTCTTTATCGTTGACTACTCAAGGAGTATAGATAAAGATCCCATGGATTACATATGGTTAGGGGAGCAGTCGGGATACATAAGGAATGCTTTCAAAGACCGTAATCCTAAACAAGTTCCAAGTCATAGAGGCTGTGAGATGTGGGATATCACTGGCCTAGCCAAGACTTATTCGTGCATGTATACTCTCCTAAGAGGTCGACGCGTTCCATTATCGATGGTTGGTATGGCAATACATGTATGGAGATTCATACTTGGTATGGAATTGAACGACTCCGCAAGGATTTCTCATTGGTGCTGTCGAACTTGGAATCCTTCGGTTTCGTAGTGTGAGATATTCCTTAGACCTGAGATGTCATTGGAAAGGTTACTACCCACTCGTGAGATGTCATTAGAAAGAGTACTACCCACTCTGCTTTGATATGCACGTGCACTCCAAGAGAGTAATACGGCATGTATATTGGGTATAGTCTGGTAGTACAGTGGAACAATTGACAGTCAGAGAAGATTCATCCAGGGTCACGAGTACCCGGTATTTCCTATGTTGTTGAGGCTGAATGATCGAAAAGTCTCTGGCCAAAGCATTATCTTATAAGAGGGATTAGTGATCCCTGCTTAGAAGACCAGATCATTAGTTGAACTAACATAGTCATAGTTTTCGAGGCTACTAGGGTTTCGACCATCGCGAAGCCTTAGCTCTTAGACGAAAAAAAGATGGAGAGATTCGACTCACACAAAGATCAAAATCTGGATAGATTTGTATTTTCATTGTTAACATCTTGGAAATCGTGGCGGCGTTGCTAGAGATCGAACCACGACCAATAGGTACCTTGGGTTAATTGGTGAAATTAATCCAAGGCCTAGTTAATCATTATGAATAATTAATCGAGCCTATGGAAGGACTTATTGCTAGCTTGTTAATGAGCCTAAGGGGTCACACACAATACTTAGTATAGTACCTATTGGCTAAGTTAATTCTTTGTGAATTAATGAAGGGATTAATTAATTGGAATTAATAAATTGGGAAAAAGATATAAATTAATTAAGTGGTCTTAATTAATAATAGTCTTATAATTTAATATTAGATTATTAAATTGGGAAAGACTAATTAATTATTTAGTGGTCTAATTAATTAATATGTGAAAGAGGAAAGAGATATATATATACATAATACACGCTAGGCGTGTATGTATTTGACTTTGGTGGAAGATTTTATCTTGTTCACCAAGTCTATGTATATATGTATATTTAATAAATATCTTATAATATATTTGGTAGGATCTATTCTAATGAATTAGGTAACTAATTGATATGGAAAGATCTTATAAATATATATTAGGATAATTATCATGGATATGGTAAGATCTATTCTATTTATAGTTGACAAATTTTATGGAAAGATCTTGTATATTTGGGAGGAATCTCAAATATATGGAAAGATCTTATTTGTTAATTAGTGGATCTAATTAACTATGGAAGAGAATAAAGATGGAAGGAGTCTAATATAAAATATAAAATATATATATATGCCTATTAGGTGTTTATGGAGGTGTGTGAGTGTTTCCATATTTTGTGGACTCTCACCATATATATATATATATATATATATATATATATATGTATTGATATTTTATTTCATAACCTAATAAAGTTAATTTTCATTATTCACTCTACACAATTTAGATTGTGAAAAACTCTCTCCATCTTTTCTCTTCCACCTCTTTCATTAACATTCTTCCAAGTCATGTGTTGAGTACGAAGAACACTAAATATATTCCTACCCACTTTTCATAAAGCCAAGATTCGATATTCTCCTTGCTAGCACTGGTGGAGATAATTGAGGGTACGAGTTAAGGTGTGGATAAACTTAGAGGCGCAACACTTGGAGCGCTAAGGCAAATCCATTCGGAGAGGTGTAGCAGGGAGTTGCTTAAAAAGACGTTGCTGATTTTTGGTCTTTAAGAGGTAACACGAGTAAACTTTCCTCTAGGATAGTTTTTGGATCCGATGGTATTATGTCTACCTAACCCTAATTTCGGGAATGCCGCTTAATTGTTTAAATTATATATCTTCTGCTGCGCTCGGCGTTCCCGGGGGCACCACCGATCCCAACATAGCAACCATCACATCTCCTTTGTCACGACCGTCGTGCTTGCCATCACCATCGTGTCATGACCCATCGAGTTAACGCGACAGACGTGTCCATGGTGGCGGATACTGTGTTCAAATTTTTATTTTTTTTTATACTCGTCAATATGCCTCGGATACGTATCATATGCATATCCGGAGCGTATCCGTATCCGAGGCATATCAAATACTGCATCTTGGGGAAAACGTGTGTATCCGTGCATTCTAGATCATAAGTCATATATCTAGATACAGGGTATATCTAGTAGAAAGAAAACTATTGGATCCAGGATTGAACGTAGAAGCATAATCTTTAATCCAAGCAGGAGTTTTAGTAATCATATTGGATCTTCTAATATTATTATCTGGAGCATGAATATCATGTTCAAAATTAGGATTGTAATCACCATCATTGGTAATATGCAAATTAGTATCGTTTTCATCTTCAAGAAGAACAGATGCAGAATCATGCATAGAAGGCTGAATTTAATCATCATAAAACATCTTATCAACATGGGAAGGAAAATTTTGAGCATTAGATTTATCTTTAGAGACAGAGAAAGGATAAATATGCTCATAAAAAAATCACATCCCTAGAAATAATGAAGAATTGAGTGCTCAAATCCAACCGCTTGCAACCTTTTTGAACATTAGAATATCCCATAAAAATATAAGGTTTTGATCTGTGTTGAAACTTATCAGTTTGGGGGATTATCTTTGCACAACATAAGCAACCAAAAGATCTTAAATGACCATATGATGGAGATTTGCTGTATAAAATAGTGAAATGATTTTTCCCTTTTAAAAGAATAATGGTTCTGCTGATTAAATAGACAGCAGTATTGATACACTCTCCCCAATATTTCATAGGTAAGTGAGATTGGAATTTTAAAGCTCTAGCAACATTCAATATATGTCTATGTTTTCTTTCTACCACCCCATTTTGTTGTGGTGTTATGCACATGAACTGTTATGAACTATCCCAAAAGAATCAAATAAGTCTTTACACTCTTTGCTAAAGAATTCAATAGCATTATATGTCCTTATATGTTTTAACATTTTTTTGAAAATTGAGTATTAACATAAGAAAGGAAATTTCTAAGTAAATCAAAAGCATTAGATTTAAATTTTATCAGAAAAGCCCAATTGTTTCTAGACTAATCATCAACAATGGTCAAAAAATATTTCTCATTTGTTATAGGTAACTTCCCTATAGGTAATAGAACAAAAGTAGCAATAGTACTACTAGTTCTTGAAGGAAAATGATCTCTACAGTGTTTAGCTAAGGGGACAAATATTGCAAAATTTCTCATATTTATGGACATTAATACCAAGTTCAAGAAAAAACCAAAATCTGCCAAAAAATATTTGTCCAACCTTTAGTGCCACATATTGGCCTTACTATGAATCACATATTCTATAGGTTTGAAAAAGTCATTATTACAAGAATGATAAAAAATACTAAAAACAATTTTCAATTGATCACTAGGGACATGTTGAAAAAAATATAATCTGTTGTGGAGTTTACCAATCCCCTTGATCAATCCAGTCCAAATTTCTTGTATAACACAAAATTTTAGATAAAACGTAACATAAACATTTGCATCATGAATTAATCTGGAAACACCCAATAAATTGTACTTAAAGATTTCAGTACAATAAATTGTACTTAAAATCTGGAACATAAAGCAAATTGTAAGGAATGAGATAATTGAATAATTTTACTATGCCAAATTGATTAACGTTACTTAGGTTACCATTTGGTAGCTTAACAGTAGTAGATGGCAACAGGTAGTCATCATGAGAAACATACATATCATTATTTGATATCATGTGTAGGTTTGCCCCCGAGTCAATAATCCATTCATGCTCATGGTTATTTAACAAGACATAATTCACTACAAAAAAAATTAGATTAAAGTGACAAGATTTCAAGTGATAATATTAAAGTTGTCACTAATTGAAATTTTTTAGTGACAAGAATTTTTGCTTTGTCAGAAGAATATGTTTTACATGTTTAATAGTGATAATATTTGTATAGAATTTTTCACTATTGATAAATAGTGACAAGGAATTTGTTGTCACTATTGATAAATAGTGACACACCTTTAGTGACAACACAAATAGAGTGACAACAATATTTGTGTTGTCACTATGTGTCACTAATTGTCAACAATGACAATTTTGAAGAAACTCTTGTAACTAAAAAATCTTATTATGATAAAGCAAAAATTATTGTCACTCAATATATATATCTAGTAACAATTTTAATATTATCACTTTAAATTTTGTCTCTAATATTACTTTTTGTTGTAGTGATTGAAATTTATAGTAAAAGCACCTGCAGTGTTAGCAGATACCAGACTAGGGAGGTGTTGCTTGTTTGTCCACTATCAGTGCTCATTCCTCCAATCAGGTTCAGTATTTGTTGTTATTGTTGTGGAGTCAAAGTAGGCTAAAAACCAGTAGTATTTCCTCCATTATATGTATTGGAGCAATGTGGTTGAGATTGTGAATATGGAGCTGCTGACACTGAATTTACATTGTAACCCCTTCCAGTATCACCTCCTCTTGAACCTCCTCTTCTACCACCTCTATTCAAGTTTGGAGGATATCTATGGATCTTATAACAGGTCTCTTTTGTCACTACAAGAAAATTAAGTATTGACAATGAAAATATGTGTCATGGCTTAAAACCGTGGTCTATAGCGGTCTAAGTTCACGGCTAACTTGGCTGTGGTAGATGTTTCATATAGTCATATTAAAGTTAGCCGTGGTTTTAAGCTATAACTAGGCGTGGTGGAAGAAATGTTAACCTAACATTTTTTTTTACAATGGCTAAAAGTCATGGTCTTTACAATGAACAAAACATTGACCATGACTATAAACCATGGTAAATGTTTTGGCCATGCTTGCAAATACTACGGCCAAAGCCGTAGCAAAGCCATGGTCAATTGGTTTTAACCATGACAAACGAACTTTTCACCATGGCATGTTGACATAGGCAATAATTTTTTTTTTATATAATGTGTGCGTCCAGCGAAATTACAGTGATCATAGAACATAGATGACTTATCAATGGTCTTGTTTTGAGATGAATTTCCAAACAAGGCTATAGAAGATTCCACTAATACTGTGAACATCAATTCTTCTCTGAGTTTCTTCATTTGAGACCATTGAATACACTTGACTATGAGATGGCAGGGGTGACATCATGAGAATTTGTGACTTTATTGTACTATAGATTCATTTAATCCCATTAGGAATTGCATCATCTTTAATTGGCCACAAGAACCTATGGCTATGTGTGGTTATGTTTTGAGCATGTGATTGACCCAAAATTCTGACCAAATTGTGTCTGGCCTACGCAATTTGGGCCAGAAAAAATCACAATTTTTTGGCCCGAAAGTAAGTCTGGCCATCTTCACCATCTGCCCACTCTCTTGTCACATCTCTGGCCCCACTTTCTACCTATCACTCTCCCCCCCCCCCTCTCTCTCTCTCAGCCACTGACGTACAAGTATACAAAACATTTTTTGATTGTATCATATAGATATACACACACACATTACGAAATGTTTACAAGTATATATTTATGTATATGTGAATGGAATATATTTATATATACATAATATTTATATATATATTTATGTATATGGAAAATATTTATGAATTAATATATATTATATACAGAGAATATAAATAAACAAGTATAATGTATAAATAAACAAGTAGAATATACACAAAATATGAATAAGCATGTAATATATATATATATATATATACACACACATAGATATTTTACCGTATGTAGACATACGGATATATATGTACGTTTAAATATATGCGTATATTTTTGTAGATACATAAACCATAAACAAATGTGTATATATACACAACAAAATGAATATATTAATAAAAAAAATTGTATATAAATTATTATTACATACATATATATACATGTTTTCATCTATAAAAGAATTATTACAAATTCAACATTATATAATATTTTTCAAATATTACATAATTATTAACAGATAAAAACTTACATGATTTGATTGCTACACTAACTTTTGTTCTTTCTGGAAACAAAACCAAACATTATCTCACAAAAAAAGCACTAAAAAACCAATTCTCAAAATAAAAATAAACATAATCTCATCAAATACGCATGTGTCCCCAAAAAATTCTCACCAATAATTCTCACCAAAATACAACCCCAAAACATAATCAAACATAACGTATATATTCCTTAGATACATCTGTAGATGGAGAAGGTGTCAAAGAGTCATACTCATCTCATAATGTCTCAATTTTGAGTAATAATCAGTAACATTATTGGCACCTTGGGTAATAGTATTGATTTGCCAATATAATGCATGTAATATTTCACCATTGATGTGGTCAAATCTTTCTTCAAGGTCAAGCCAAATGAGATGAGCAGAATCACAGTAAAGTACACCATATATGAGGTCTCTAGATAAAGAACAATATATCTAGGACTTGACCAGTGCATTGCATCGTTTCCAGCGATAATAGTCAAGGTAATAGTATTGATTTGCCTATATAATGCATATAATCTTTCACCACTGATGCGGTCAAATCTTTCTTCAAGGTCAAGCCAAATGAGATGAGCAAAATTACAGTAAAGTACACCATGCATGAGATCCCTAGATAAAGAACGATATATCTGGAACTTAACCAGTGCATTGCATCATTTCCAGTGATAGTAGAGAGGTGAATCTTGACCTAGTACTTTGCAAGATCCATCAATTAAACCAATTTTGTTCTTTGCTTCAAGAGCCACGATCATCTCTCTACTTCATACCTTGTAATTTCAGATCCGCGAAGAACTTCAGTATAGGTCTAAAGTGGGGGTATTTGAAGGATGGATATACACGGATCTTGAAACTCAATCACAGTTGAATTTTTTCTTTCTTGAGCGTATGTAGGATTTGGATTATGATTCTTCGTCATGATTTAAGATTCGATGCAGCGGAAGGTTTCTTAATTTGGATTGAATCAAAGAAAAGACCTGGAGATTCAAAGAAATTAAAGCAAAGACTGATCGATATTATTGACTCTCAAGATTATTCGTGAATGAATCGAAGAAGACAAGACATGGCTCTAGTACCATGTTAAAAAGTTCATAATCGCATTTGATGAAGAGAAAAGAAAGAAGAAAAATGTTGATTGATTGAATGATAAAACTGAATTACAGGAAAAGGAAAGAGGGGAGCTTTTATACTTAAGCTACTCTAATTAACAGAAAATTAAAACTAATCGAACCCAACGGTCATATTCCTAAACAAGACAAAAAGCCCTATATGAAATAACACTTTCAATAGAAGCATCATGGCTGCATTGGAATTAGGCCAAAGACTCAGCGGATGCAAGGGTAATTCTATGGTGGACCGGGAGTGTTGCTCCGATCCCGGTCCATTTTTACCACACAAACACTTGGGGTGGGGTGGTTTACACAGGGTAGGTGGGTGTGAAAATCACCCCACTCATTTTGAATGTGTGGTGTAAAATGGACCAGGAGCAACACTCCCGGTCCACCTTAGAATTTTCTGCGGATGCAATTGTATCATCTACTATAAAAACAACAAGAAAAGTAAAACTTCAAGTATCTCAACCACTAATGTAGAAAAGAAATATAACCAAGAAGTTAAAGGAAGCTAAAGAATGGAGTAAATTAAAAGAGCAAGATGTTCAGACTTAGAGAAGGAAATCAGAGAGCGGCCGGGTAGGCTTAGGGAGAGAAATACAGATTTTTGAAACTGTGATGTTAAGCTAGGGTTTGGAGCACTTATATATAAATAATATACAGAAATTGCAACATGGTCCCTTTCCTCAATAACAAATTGACAATTGGAAATGACCTGAGGATTGGTCGATGATAAACTAACTGAGTTGATCAGTAGAATGGGCACAAGCGCATAGTGTGACATCACCCAATGGCTTGACTAGACTTCTTTATGGGCTTCAACAATTATCCGTTACATGTTTTGAAATCATTATAATCTTTGTTGAAAATAACTTTTTTTATTTACATGTTTTGAAATCATTATAATTATTATTCCAAATAATGTTTTTCTTACTTATTAACTATTACTTGTTTTGTATATAATACAAACTTAATGTTTTAATTTAAACATTGAAGGGAATTGTATTATGTTATACCTTAGAACTTAGAGCAGAAACTTGCTCTATTTTGCCTCTGGAAATTGTGAAAGTCAACATAGAGGATACATGGGCTTATCACCTGAATTGATATATTTTTTTCGTGTTCTCTTGAAGGTGCTTTAACGGAAGCATCATTGACAACTCAGTCTACAAATGTCCGCAACGTAGACAGCTTCCAACCAGGTAAATTATTTCATCTATATATATATATATACACACACACACACACTAGGTTAACAGCAAGCACAGCACAAAGAGCGGTGAAAATTGCCCAGACATCAATCTTAGCGTTATATATTTTGATCAATCATGCATAGCAAACATACATAGCAAAGACCTTTTGAATGATATACTGTGATGTTCACGCTACATCATTACATTTTCCTACTTTACAAAGTCATCCATCAGTACAGAAGTATAGGAATAATAGTATTGCATTAGAATATTAATATTTTAATGAACTCTAAAACAAGCACTGTTTAAGATACATAAAATTTTGAGTTAATATTATAAAAGACACATGGTAAAAAAAATTGTAATGCTCAAAAAAGATAATTTTTTTCCAAAAAAGAAACATGAACACAGAACTTCGCAATGGGTGAACTTAGATGTAGATATTATTAGCGTTAAGTCAATCTACGTTTAGAGAAATTGTAAAATAAATTACACTATGTGAATCTAATTTTAGAAAACATGTACATCTCTACAACAAAATATACATGGCATATGAAAAGGACTACTATGTTTCGTAGTGCCCACTCTTTTGTTTTCCATAGCTTAAAACCGTGCACGTCATCTTGGAAATGTAGGTGTAATATTTTTTCTCATTGTTCATGTGATAAAGTGATTAGCATCAAATGACAGGCTCAATGAAACAGAAGAAAATAGCATCATCCATTAGCTAGAACCAAAAAATATTAAAAAAGATTAGTAAAGAAACAACTTGCTTGCACATAAGTAAGACATTCATAAGATGAAGCAACAAAACTAGCAAGAGAAATGCTAACTCCTTGATTGTTGCTATCTCCACTACAACCTCCTTCAAATGACATACATAAAACCACAAATTTTTCATTATATTTATTCCACATCTCATTTCCAAACTTGCATAGAAATGTGGTTCTTTTAGCACCAAAATGACTTTCCACGACAAAAATCTATACTATATTAAAAGTATGGATAATGAAGCTGTTTCTTCCAATTATGATTCGACTATTTTATCCCTTTAAAGACTAAAATAAACATTAATTGATAATTACATCTAATTAGTACATATAATAGTAGTTAGTCCATTAATAATGACTAACCTAATGATAAATTACAACTCTCCATCTCATAGGTACAAGTCTTTTCATATGCAATGGTAGTCCATCGATCTAATTGATTTTATTACATGTTTATATTTTTCATAACCATTTAAACAGCAATGGAAGTCCTAAAATTAATCAATTCATTATATAATTGTTCATTAATCTTGGTAAAAGAACAAGATTAGAAAAAGGAACTGCATTATTTCTATTTCAATTGCTTGGAAAAATTCTTACTATTTATGTTATTCGTTTGAAAAATGCAAAAACAAATACTTACATAAAAAAACAACCCATTGATAATTGTTATATTGTACCAAGGAATTTAGCTAAAAAATATTACTAACCTTTAACTATTGGTTTTCTCAAATAAAGAATTGATGGAAAGACTATTTTAAATCGAATTATTTTCATGACTTTTGGGGAATAAAAATTATTTTATGGAGTTTTTAGAATGTTTTCCTAAAATTTAATATAGAAATAAATTCATAAATCATATGTTAATATCGCAAATTTTGTGAATGATACTATGCCTAGGAGAAAAGATCTCTTATGCAGCACAATATAGGTTATATCACTTCATTTGTATTAAAAAAAATTGTGTATTTATGTGCAACGCACGTAGCTTTTACTAGTTTATATAAAATGTCTGAATCATCCGAACAATAAGGAAAGACCTATTTAAGTGCAAGATTGTAAATACTATATTTTGTTGGAATTAGAATCCAATATATATATATGGGCAATTGTATTAATAGTCATCAAATTATTTGAGCCTGATTATGCAATTAAGATATATGGTCATTTGGGTTTTAAAGCAATTAAGGAAAGTATTGGATTTTATGGGATATTATGTTAAAAACTAATTATTTTATTTTCTCTTTTATGATGTGCTAAATTGGAAATAATAACAAAAAGTTATTATAAAAGGGTTGTAATCCCTAAATCATACGTATCGTTCTATTCTTCTGATTCCCCATCTTCAGAGAGAATTGAGAGATTTTAAGAGAAACTCAAAGGACTACGTATTGATTTGGAAGACCAACCGCGGAAACTTAAGAATTAATATGATATGGTTAATTCAAGTATGCTTCTGCTTTTCGTTCTTTGATTCTTATGATTGAGCATGAACGTTCTTAGGATCGGTGAAGGTTTTCATGGGTTAACTTAAGTTCGAACAAGTGGTATCAGAGCAGATCATGTTTAATCATTGAGAATCCATATAATTATTCGTTTCTTGATGATATTTATGTGTTTCTTGAATTTAATTATTCCAGTTATGGTATAATTAAATTTGAGATATATTTGGGTTCTTGTTTTGCAATTGTTCTTCAATTCATGTGAATCATTAAGATTTATGATATGGTTTCATGTTTGTTTTGATGGGTGATATGAATATATGTTGTTAAGGATTGATTTGGGTTGAAAATGTTTTGCGATTTAGACTTTAGATGCCAAAAATTTCCAGAAATTCGCATGGAGGCGCTGCTGTTAGGGTTTCACAAAAATTTTAAAAAAAAAAAAATTCAGGATTGCCGCTGCACGTACGGATCTGTGGTTGGCAACATACTCCCGGGCAAAATTTGGATTCAAATATTGGCTCAATTGTCTCTTTTGAGATGTATAATATTTGAAATTGATTTAATTAAAACAAGATGCTACCGAAGTAACCTCTCTTGTGGAAATGGACTCGATTTTGATCGTTAAAAGTTTTTGTGTGTGGAATCCATGAGAGTATTTGATCGGCTCAAAGTAAGGTCATTACTTAGGAGGGTTACATATGCACTTGTGGTGATCATTGTGTGGTGATTATTCTATTTACATGCGAATAATGGATCGGCCCAAAGGAAGATCTATTGTTTGACATGCCTTATCGTCAATATTTTAATTACTACGCCAAGAATACCACTTACAAATTAATATTTATGTCTAAAGACTAAATGTTAATGTTGTGCCCGGTATCTTGTGATGGGGTTTGCCTTTATTTGATATTATATGTTTTATGTTTCGATACTCATGTGAGTTTGTTTTATTATTTATATGTTCTCTATTGAGTTTCTGGTTCTGCTACAAATATCTCTGCTAGTATCAATTCCATACCTTTGTTGAATGGCACAAACATTAAGACACGGAAAGAGAGTTTGTTGGTCACACTCGGGTCATGGATCTAGACCTTGCGTTGAAGGTCACTAAACCCGCTGATCTCACTGATAAGAGCACCTCTAGTGATAAGCGGGAGATGGAAAAGTGGGAGTTTTCAATCGCGTTACTCTTATAATCATAAAACATGCCATCCCAAAAACATTCAAAGGCACTGTATATGTGGATACAACTAAAGAATTTCTTGAGAATATCGAGAAAAGGTTTGCTAAGAATAAAAAGGTTGAATTTGGGACACTCTTGTCTAATTTTATCTCAAAAAGGTATAAGGGCACTGCGGATAAAACACCACAGAAGCTGCAACAAAAGAAACCAAATTAGGGTGGTTGTTATTTCTGCGGTGCTTCAGGTCATAGAAATAAGCAATGTAACAGTTACCACGCTTGGTGTCCTGATAAAGGAATACGTCTTGGATTGGTTTGTTTTGAGGTTAATTTAACTTCGGTACCTGGACATATATGGATATGGTGGATAGATTCAGGTACAACAACTCACATCAATGTGACCATGCAAGGTTGCTTGAGTTGCCGAGAGCCCAGTGATGGTAAAAGACACATCTATATGGGTGATGGCAAGATGGTGAAAGTAGAGGCAATATGATATTTTAGGTTGTTACTTAGGACTGGATCTTTTTCTTTTTTTGGATTTGAAAGAGACTTTTGTTGTACCATCTTTTAGGCAAAATTTGATTTCCATTTCTGCATTGGAAAAACTTGGTTACTCTTGTTCCATTGATCTCTTTCAAAATTCAAAATTGGTTGGATCTAGTTCTGTATTAGTTTATGATAATATTTATTTGTTAGATACAATTGCCTCATTCGGTGAATCCTTGCATGTTAGTACTCGAGGTGTTAAGCGTAAATTAACCGACGAGAATTCAGCCTCGTTGTGGCACAAATGATTAGTTCATATCTCTAAAAGGATAATAGAGAGACTTGTGTCCTACGATATTCTCGATCTCCATAATTTCAATTATTTTGATATATGTGTTAACAGTATCAAAGGGAAACAAACAAATGTTAGGAAGCTTGATGACACCAAGAAAGTAGAGGTCTTAGAAGTTGTTCACACGGATATTTGTAGACAATTCCCTTTGGCTTCTTGGAATGGTCAATAATATTTCATCACGTTCATAGAAAACTATTCAAGCTATGACTATCTTTATCTCATTCATGAAAAATCACAATCACTGGATGTGTTCAAAAATTGCAAAGCTGAAGTTGAATATCAACTAAGCAAAAGAATTAAAAGCGTTAGATCTGACCATGGTGGTGAATACTACGGTAGATATGACAGTTTAGGTGAACAACCTCCATGTCCATTTGTGAAATTCCTAGAGGAATACGGTATCGTTCTACAGTATACCAGGGTCTCCGACTATGAATGATGTTGCTGAGAGGCGAAATAGAACGCTTTAGGACATAGTGAGTATGATTAGTCATTCTATCTTACCTGAATCACTCTGTGGAGAAACTCTAAAGACTGCAGTTTATGTACTCAATAAAGTGCCAACTAAGGAAACTATAAAGACCCCTTATGCGCTTTGGACAGGAAAGAAGCCTAGTTCAAAGCACTTAGACATTTGGGGATCTCCAGCTAAGCCAAGGCCCTACAAGCTAAATAAAAAGAAACTCGGCTCCAGAACTGTCAGTTGTTACTATTGGATAATTTAAAAGATCCAGGGGTTACAAGTTTTATGATCCCGATACCAAGTCTATTTTCGAGATGGGCAATGCCCGGTTCGTTGTGGATGTTAAGTTTGCAGGGGGGTGAGAGGACAAATAATTTTGTCTTTGAGGAAGAATATATTGATATTCCTCCAGTTGCTATTGATAATGATCTGGATCAGACTTCTATACCTGATATTATTCAAGATGCGATTCTGGATCAAGACAATATCAATCAACTCCCTATTGAGGTTGCTCTAGAAAAGCAAACTCAACAGCCTCAAGAACCAATGGCATTAAGGAGATCCACTAGAGAGAGAAGGAACACAATTCCGGATGATTATATTGTGTTTCTCCGAGCTTATGATTTTGACATTGGAGTGATGGAAGATGATCCAATCAACTCCCGTCAAGCCATGAAAAGTATTAACTCTAAAAAATGGATTGATGCCATGAATGAAGAGATAAAGTCCATGACTGACAATGACGTGTGAGATTTGATCCCATTGCTAGAAGGTGCGAAACCTGTTGGTTGACAAATGGATATTTAAAAACCAAAAGGGATTCGAAAGGCAATGTGGAAGGTACAAAACATGTCTTGTTGCTAAGGGCTTTACACAGAAAGAAGGCATCGATTATAAAGAGACCTTTTCTCCGGTATCATCCAAAGACTCTGTTAGGACAATAATGGCATTAGCGGCACATTTGGATCTTGAGCTACATCAAATGGATGTTAAGACTCCATTTCTCAATGGTGACATTAAAGATACGATTTATATGGTGCAACCAGAAAACTTTGTATCGGGAGCGTAAATAACAAATTTTAATGTCTCTGAAATAACAAACAAGAAATGTTGTACAAAGTATATTTAATTGAATCGAACTATTTAATGAGTACAAATCTTTAATTGTTTATGCTGTGATTCTTCACTTTAAGAACACACTTTGAATTTGAAATCTTGAAGGGGAAGCTTGACACTTTAATCTCCTTCAATCTTAATTTAACTTCCTATAACGTTAATTCGAAGGATTTGTGCCAGAATTTAGAATTAAACTTTATGACTTGGAAGAATTTGATGGCGGATTTAATGTCTTTGATCTTCCACCAGTTTTGATTTGGACTCCAATAATGTTAATTTCTAGATTTAACACATTATTACGAATCAAACGCTATAATTTGAGTAGCTTCACGATGAACACCTTGAATTTCGCCTTTTGAACGCCGTGGATCTTCTTGAACTTCATGATTTGAGTTGAGAGAGTTTTGAGTCCTTCCTCAATATCTCTTTGGCTCAAATGCACTTATGAGTTGGTGAATTGGTGAATGAATCCTTGAACTTGAACCCCTATTTATAGTTGTAGGGGTGGAAGATTTTCCATAATCACCATGATTTGATTCGCAATTACTACCATATTTAAGAGATTGATTTGATTTAATTATGATTAAATTGCCATAATTATGTTATTTGATGGAAATTTATCATATAAACCAAAAGGAAATGGCAATCATCATCTTAATTTGCAAGACATGATTTAATATTGCCAAAACTATGCTTTTCTTGATACATGGCACCTCATGATTAGCCAAATAAAGATATATTTAAATATCAATGTTTCAGTTAATTAATTTAGGGATAAAATTTATTAAACCCCTTAAAAATAAATAAAAGAATTTATTTGATATTTAACATATTAATTTACACGTGTTGCAATTTAATTGGCTGGGAAATTTTAGTTGTCTACAAATGCCCCCTCGAGACTTGTCCACAAATGGTGCTTGGAAGCGTGTCTTGAGTGGATAAGTCGTGACAATCAATTTTTTTGTTATTGGACTCCATGAAATGCATATAGACTTTGGACTTGACTATGTGAAGAGACTTGAACATTGAGCCCAAAAATATAGTCATTTTTTGTAGCCCAAGTGAATTCTTGGATAGAAGCCAACCATGATGACTTGATTGTTTCTCAAAGGTGGCCCATTAGCAAAATCAAACATTTTGTAGCCCGCCAACTTTGCATATAAGTCAATTCCCTTTTCTTTTCTTTTTTACTTTTTTTGGGCCAACATAACTTGTGGTGCATATGGACTAGAAGTGCAGAATCAATACTTGTCTCCTTCTAGTTGGGTCTTCGTGGATAATTCTATGGTGGAGCAAGAGCAATGCTTCCGGTTCACTATCCACCACATATTCACAAGTAGTGGGGTGGTTTTCACAGAGTGGGTGGATGACGAAAACCACCCCACCACTTGTAACTTTGTTATGCTCCCCATAGATTTTTCCGAGTCTTTGCCCTTCCTCTGTAAGGGGAAAATGAAATTCATTTTCTTTCTTTTCTTATTCTTCAAACGATTCCTTGATTACTTTCCATAAATTGGCTTCAATCAGCGCATCGATTCCAATCATTCTTCAATCTCCAGCTCAGTAAATTCATGAAGATACCAGGAAATTGCGCTTATTTCTCCAGTAAACCAATTATGAGAGCCATCTAAGGTGATTTTCTTCTGAAAAGTTGCGAGAGTTTAGACATCAAATCCAATCACCTTGATTTTATTCGATCTTCATTCAACTTCAATGTCTGATTTACAGCGCCATAATCCACGGACACTAGAGATTATTTCTTCTCAAAGAAATTTTACACCGACAAGAAGTAGCTACTTTGAACATCAATTCCTTTCTTGAATTATCAGATAGGCAATCATCAAATCATTTCAGAAAATCTTCACCTGATTTCTTGGCGAATTAGAGATTTATGGGAACTATCAATCATTCTTAATTTCTTTCCTTTGCTCTAAGAGAATAGAATTCTTTCTTTACAAAGCGTCAACTACTGCTTATAAAAAGGTGCCTCCTCGCAGTCTCTTCTTTATCAGTTTGCTGTCTTTTTGATATAGTACATATTCAACATTGGTTGTTCTTCCTTCTTGTTGTTCTTACTTCTTAGACGATCCGCTCTATAAACCCAAGTGGAAGGAGCAAAATTCAATCTACTTTGTTCTTTTAAATTCTTTTCAAATGATCTCTTCTTTTCTGAAGATTTATTTTTATCTTTATCTCTTTCCAAGGTCCTAAAAGTGAAGACAGCTCCAACCTTGAAGTTTCCAGTCAATGTTTGATCCGTTTTGCTTTTTAAGTCCGACCGCTGCCCCTATTTTGTTTTTCAATGAAAATTGATGAGAGCATTGTCTAGAAGTTGTCACACAGCCAAAGGCAAGGCCAGGTTTGATGACCATGGCATACAACTCGTGGATAGAGGTGCCATTTTCACAAGTCATTATCATCTTGTTTGTCAAAGGGCAAGAGGACGATTAACAGTGACGGATCACTTCATATGGCGAGTGGTCTCAAGAGATTTCTCTAAGCAAGAAAACCAAGGTGTGGTCCTGAATTCATCACGAGCAATCAAGCAATTTACTTCTCGCAGTGACATTGAATCACCGCATTATCAAAGGCGAGGCTATACATGGCGATAATGACATTCAACTCGTGGACAAAGGCGTCATTTTAACCATTCTTTCTAGAGAGACGCTTATGACGATCATTAACGAGGAGAAGCCACCAATGGAAAGAGATGTGACACTTGATGATGACAAGCCACCAATGGAAAGAGATGTGATCCTTGACGGCGATAAGCCATCAATGGAGAAAAATGCATTGCTAACTTTTGATGCTCCCCTTGTTAGTCGATGTGCGGAGCAATGGCCTAATTTGATGAATTCCCTTCATGCCGGGGAGTGGTCCTAGAAGATCAGTGCGAGAGAAACATCCAAGGTATGGCCTCCTTCCATGCAAAAAAAAAAAAGATGTTCAATCCAGATTCCTTTGGCAACTTTGGCATACATGAAGAGCGACAAAATAAGGAGGAAGCATCATCCCTAAAGCTTGGCATCAAAGGGAGTTCCCAAGAGGAAATACACTTGGTGGCCTAGTCCAACTTGTCAACTGTGCGTGTCTGTCCTCCCCATCGAAGATGTCAAATCCATCGAGCATCATCACGAGTGTTTGAAAAATTAATTTTGTGTTCTCGTCTGAGCAATCATTGTAAAGGCATTTCAGATTCTCCAAAACCATCTCATTGCTCTTGATAATACTCCTCCATTGATGGTGAAGTGGTGGGAGCTTGAAGATTTCAATCCATTTAGAAGGTCCAAAGAGGAGTTAGATGCCCCCATATCACGAACAACGTCAATTTATTAAGTTCATATGAACACCATCACTCCATGTGGAAAATGCCAATTCACTTTGTATTCATGACTGAACTTAGAGAAGTGTCTAAGATGGCTACGTACCCAACAAATCAAGTTATAACGTAGTTTAAAGAAGTTTCATTTTGAAGGGGGTGCCGTACACACTTTATACTCATGCGGGTAAGGAGAAACATACAGTTTACACTCATATGTCAGGGAGTTTTTTTGAGTTTATTTTATTTGTGACGGTTTATACTCTTGTCAAGAGTTCTTTAATTTGATTCGACCTTGTTGACAGTTTATGCCCATATCGAGGAGTATTAATTTGAATTTATAGACAGTTTATACTCGTAACCAGGAGTCTTCATTTGAATTTGAATTTGAAGATAGTTTATACTCTTATTAAAGATCTATATTTGCATTTATTTGGAACTTGTAGACACTTTATACTCGTATCAAGGAGTATTATAGTTGCTTTTATTTGAAACATGTAGACACTTTATACTCGTATCAAGGAGTATTATTGACAGTGTACGCTCATATTAGGGAGCATGGTTCAGAGTTTTATCAAGAAGCGTCATCCTCGTCGAGCGATATTTTTTCTTGGCGGGCCAATTGCATGACTTTGTCTTTGAATATGAAACAACCTAGAATTGGGTGGACAACCAAGCAATGACATTTGTAATACTTCAGGTGATCATCTCGCCCAGCTTCTTCCGGTCGCTTCATCAAATAACCCAGAGACGTCGGAGTCAAGAAATGGATACTGCTTCAATTGCATCTCTTTGAGAGTTGACTTCTTTGGTCCTTTATCAATATCTTCTCCATGACGTTTGATGCATGCAATGTTTAGTTCCATTAGCTCATCATTTGAAGCTTTTGGAAAATGCTTGCCCCCATTGTTGACCCTCGTTTCCACGACTCTTGGTCATGTGTCCCATCCACTCCATTTGAGGCCATACTCAACTCATTGTCATGTGCTCAAGTGACCAATTCTTCGAACATCTTAGGTTGGATCCCTTGAAGGATATAGGGAAGACCACAATGCATTCCTTGGATTCACATCTCTATAGTCGAGGTTTCGGACAAGCGATCTTTGCAGTTAAGACTCAAGTTCCTCCGTCGATTGATGTAATCAATGACAAGTTCATCTTTCCATTAGAGAGAGTTAGTGAGCTCCATCATGCTGACTGTTCGTCAAGTGCTATAAAAGCGATTAAGGAACTCACGTTCCAGTTGCCCCCAATTGTCAATTGAGCTAGCTTCCAAATTGGTGTACCAATCAGATGCATGACCCTTCAATGATCAGACAAATTGTTTGACCAGGTGATCGCCATAAGTTCTAGCATGATTGCACGTCTTGACAAAATGAACCACGTGATGCTTTTAATTGCCTTAGCCTTCAAATTGTTGGAATTTCGGAAGTTGGTAGCCAGTGGCATCTTTAGATTGCCAATTCTTCGAGTGTATGACTTAGCATACATCAAAGATATCTTGGAGCTTCCATCGAACTTCTCTTTAATTGTTCTTGTGATGAACTCCCGTAGCTAGTCAATAAGGATCAACCCATCAGATGAAACTTGAATCCCTTTAGTTGAAAACTTCTTCTTTTCAGTTAACTGCTTCGTGGATGTCTCAACTTCTTCATGAGCCTCAAGTTGCTTTCCCATTGTGTTGCCAATGTCAGTACCATCCACCTTGTTGACAAGCTTTGTGATTTGAGCATCTTGTTCCTGAACATGTTTGGCGAGTCCTTCAACAACTTTTGTCAAGTTAGCAATTCGCTCTTCTAGAGTTGTAGCATTCTCCATGATAGGAATTATGTGATATTTCAACTGTTGATGAAGGAAACTGGTGAGAGGTAGAGATGGTCCCACTAGGTGTGCCAAAATTTGTAAATAACAAATTTTAATGTCTCTAAAATAATAAACAAGAAATGTTGTACAAAATATATTTAATTGAATCAAACGATTTAATGAGTAGAAATCTCTAATTGTTTACCCTCTAATTATTCACTTCAAGACCACGAACTTTGAATTTGAAATCTTGAAGGTGAAGCCTGACGCTTTAATCTCCTTCAATCTTGATTTAACTCGCAATAATGTTAATTCGAATGATTTGTGCCGGAATTTCTAATTAAACATTAGGACTTGGATGAATTTGACGACGGATTTGATCTTCCACCAGTTTTGATTTGGACTTCAAGAACGTTCATTTGTAGGTTTAACACCTTATTACGAATCAAATGCTATAATTTGAGAAGCTTCGCGACGAACACCTTGAATTTCGCCTTTTGAACTCCGTGAATCTTCTTGAACTTGATGATTTGAGTTGAGGGAGTTTTGAGTCCTTCCTCAATATCTCTTTGGCTCAAATGCACTTGTTAGTTAGTGAATTGGTGAATGGATCCTTGAACTTGAACCCCAATTTATAGTTGTGGGAGTGGAAGACTTTCCATAATCACCATGATTTGATTGGCAATTACTACCATATTTAAGAGCTTGATTTGATTTAATTATGATTATAATGCCATAATTATGTCATTTGATGGCAATTTATCATATATACCAAAAGGAGATGAAAATCATCATCTTAATTTGTAAAGCATGGTTTAATATTGCTGAAATTATACTTTTAATGACACATGGCACCTCATGATTGGCCAAATAAAGAATTTATTTAAATATCAATGTTTCGATTAATTAATTTAGGGATAAAATTTATTAAACCCCTTAAATATAAATAAAAGAATTTATTTGATATTTAACATATTAATTTACACATGTCACTATTTTATTGGCTGCGAATTTTTAGTTGTCTACAGGGAGATTCGAACAAAATAGTTTGCAAATTAAAGAAATCCATCTATGGGTTTAAGTAGGCGTCTCGTCAATAGTATCACAAGTTTCATCAAGTCATCACCTCATTCAGTTTTGAGATGATTGTAGCGGATGATTGTGTGAACCACAAGTTTACTGGGAGTAAGTATACCTTTTTAGTCTTGTATGGCGATGATATATTACCTGCCACCAACGATATAGGCATGTTTTGCAAAATCAAGAAATTTCTAGCTAAGAACTTTGAGACAAAAGATCTTGGTGACGCTTTTTTTGTATTAAGGATACAGATATACTGACATCGCCCTCGAGGTATTCTTGGATTATCACAAAAGAGCTATATCGAGAAAGATCTTCAAAGATTCGGCATGCAAAACTATAAAACAGGAGACACCCCTGTTGCTAAGGGAGATATTCAGTTAAGGTCAATGCCCCAAGAATGACTTTAAAACTAAGGAAATGCAAAAGATTCCTTATGATTCGGCTGTAGGTAGTCTAATGTAGGTATGTACTCGTCCAGATATTGAGTACATTGTTAGGACGTTAGGGAGAAATTTAAGTATCCAATGAATGGATCATTGGAAAGCAGCCAAGCGAGTCATTCGGTATTTACAAAGAACAAAGGGGTATATACTCACATATATGAAATAGATCAGTTGGAGACCATAGGTTATTCTGATTCTAATTTTGCTCTATACGTAGATAGTAGAAGATCCACTTAGGGCTTTGTCTACTTGATTGCTGGAGGAGCCATATCATGGAAAAGTTCTAAACAAACACTCATAGCCTCCCCCACCATGGCAGCGAATTTCGTAGCATGTTATGAGGCATCCAATCATGGATTATGGCAGAGGAACTTCGTCACTGGACTACGGAATTTAGATGGTATAGAACTTAGAATATTCTGTGACAATAGGTCTACAGTGTTGTATTCCAACAACAACAGGAGCTCGACAAAGTCTAAGCATATAGACATCAAGTTCTTAGTTGTGAAAGAAAGAGTTCAGAGTGGACAGAAGTCTATAGAACACATAGGTACAAACTCTATGGTTGCAGATCTGCCTACTAAAGGGTTACCACCAACGGTCTTTCATGAGCGCACTGCTCATTTGGGTTGTAGTAGCACTTGAGGATATTCAGTTTTAGTGGAAGTTTGTGGCTTTTATTTTCTTTTGGATGTAGACATTTGTTTATGGTTATTTGGATTATGGTTTATAGATATTTCAGTTATTTCAGAATTAAAGTTTATGGCTCATAATTATCTATGAACTTGTTTAAATGATCTCACTGCAGTTTAAGGGAGAACCAGTTGGAAATAGGCATGCCAGGATCACATGGCATGTAATTTTCATGCTACACATCCGTACTTGATCCATGTCATTTGGTTATATCGATATACGTGGCCATTGCTAGGTTTAGTCACGATCATGTGTGATGAAAACAGCTTTGATCCTATATTGGTATAATTGATGGACATAATTATTTAGAAAATTGCTTAAAGTAATGATGACGAAATTTGGAGTATTCATAAGGTTATTTATTTAATACATGGTTATAAGGTGACAATATAGCCTCAGTGGGAGATTGTTGGATTTAGAATCCAATATATATGCAATATGTGAAAGTCGTGTATTAATAGTCATCATTTTAAGTGAGCCTGATTATGTGATCAATTAAGATATATGGTTACTTGGGTTTTAAAGCAATTAAGGAAAGTATAAGATTTTATGGGATATTATGTGTAGAAATCAATTAATTTAATTTCTCTTTTATAGTTGGTTAAACTGGAAATAATAATAATAAGTTATTATAAAAGGGTTGTGATCCGCAAATAATACGTATCATTTTATTCTTCTAATTCCCCATCTTTAGAGAGAATTGAGAGACTCCAAGAGAAACTCAAAGAATTACGTATTAATTTGGAAGACCAACCGTGAAGACTCAAGAATTAATCTGATATGACTAATTTAGGTATGCTTTCGCTTTTCGTTCTTTGATTCTTTATGATTGAACATGAATGTTCTTGGGATTGGTGAATATTTTCCAGTTAAATTAAGTTTCAACATAGTTATGTCTACAAAGTATTAGCACTTAAGACTCCAGCAGAATGAGCCACTTCAAACAATTGAAATTACAAAATTTTAGGCTTTGTTTGTTTGTGTTTCCATTCTACTTTTTTCATTTTCATTTTCATCTGAAAATGAAAATACACACTTTATATTGTTTTTAACTGAAAATATTCGCATTTTCATTCTTGTTTTTATGTTCCCAATAAATTTCAATCGTTTTTTTAAAATTACATTTCACATCACTCACATTTTTTCTCTCATCTACCTTCTCTCTCTTGTCTTTTCTCTCTCCTCTCTCTTCCACCCATCACCACCCTCTCTCTCTTCTCTCTCTTTTCAATCATTTCACACATCACACTCACAAATTTTAACCATTTTAAAAAATACAACCAAACACACCTATTTTCTTTTCTCACATGAAAATCAAAAAACTCGTTTTTCCATACATTTTAAAAAATGACGGTTGGAAATGAAATGAATACACATCCAAACATAGCCTTAGAAATTTGGTTTTTTCAAACTCATGCAACAGTAGAATCTTCAACAGGGCTTTAGATAATTTCAGTTAATTTTACGAATCTGTAGCAACAAAATTTCCATTTGAGAAAATTAACAAAACATCAACGCAAAGAACAGTACCCGAGCAAGTGAAAATGAGTTCTCTAAATCCTAGACCAAAAGTGATAAATTTCACTAATCATCACTCTCCTAGCCAGCTTAGAATTCCCAATTCCAGACATCCCCATAATTGGGATTACTTCAAGTTTGGGTGAATCTGCCATTAGCTTCTCCCTTACTGTAATAGTTACAAGAGAGCTTCTTTTCCGCTTAACTACCTACAAAGCAAGAACATATAACAATTAGATATTTTCATCATATATAGAGATATAATAATGAGATTGAAGTTCTAAATCAACAAAATTCTACGAATTTGATATTTTATTCAACATGAAGAAGAACATATGTACTCCAATATAGTCTCTCCAATTACAAGAATTTTTTTTAAAAAAATCTGAAGTAAAAATGATCTTAACTATAGGGATTTTACAAGTTATACACCTGCTTCAGAACCTTGAAGATCTTTATTTCGCATGCCTCGACCGCCGATGCTCTTCTTTGATACAGTCCTTGAAAAGCTTGGGCTTTATTTGTTTCTATTTTGAAAGCATATTTTGGCCAAAATTTTGGGCAAAACACGTTTGGCTGTGATTGTTTGGCCAAAATGGCCAAAACTGAGTGCCTGACTTGTGACAAGCCTAGTGTTGAGCAAGTCAAAGATTTGTCATTAGCTTAGTATTTTTATTTTTAAATTCTCACATCCTTTTCTTATTTACTGTTAGTTTCAATCAATTCAAATTTTATCTTTTTTCACTGTTCCTTTATATATTGAACCGTTCTTGTATCAAGCAATCATTTTTTTTTTTATATCGTTAGCCATGAACTCCACTTGTAATTACCATGTAAGTGTTAGGAATTAATATATATATATATATATATATATAAGGTCAAGATCTCATATATACCCTATGTTAGATAAGATATAAGACTCAATCTACACCATTAGATCTATTAAATCCAATAGTCCAAAAAAAAATAAAAACACATGTGGGGAAATTGATTCCAATTGGATCAGGGGTATGATAGTCAATTGATCCCACAAACTCACATCTCAGAAACTGTAATCTTTTTTCATCGTCTTCTCTGTCTGATGGATTTTGAGCACAAGAAATCCATTCTTCCGTTCTTTTTTTTTATTTTATGAAATAGTCAATTGATCCCACCACAGATGCGAGGAGGAGATTTCATCGTCGATTGATCCCACCACAGTTTCTTACGAAAATCCATTCGTCTGTTCCTTTTCTTTTCTTCTTATTTTCGAATCATTCCTGTAAAATCTTATTTTTTTCTCTTCCGCCATTAACGATGAGCACGAGAAGAATTAGTGAAACAGAGAACTATTACTCCAAAGACTTCGATTGGGATGAAATGAGAGAAGAAGTGGAAATCAATCCATGTCTTCATTCCACTGGAAAGTTCTTATAAGTCATTATACAGTATGTTATAACTTATTATACAGTATGTGTTTATAAAATATTAAAAATATTCAATTATACAGTATCTTATAAGTCATTATACATTATGTTATAACACATTATACAATATATTATAATTCATTATACAGTATGTGTTTATACATATTAAAAAATATTCAATTATATAGTATCTTATATAGTATGTTATAACACATTATACAGTATATTATAACTCATTATACAGTATGTGTTTTATAACATATTAAAAATATTCAATTATACAATATCTTATAAGTCATTATACAGTATGTTATAACATATTATACAGTATGTTATAACACATTATACAATATTTTATAAATCTGTAAAAAAGAAGCTTTTACTTTCATTCCCAAACGCCAAATGGTTCTGCTTTACCGGTTAGAGTTGTGACTAATGTGTTTATATGTGATAATGAAGTGAAGTTGCTATAGTGTTGAATTTTATGTTTATGTTCCTTTGCTCGATGTGTTTCGCTCTGTATTTTATCGATAGAGTTGTGATTAATGTGTGATTTTATATGTGATAATGGAGTGAAATTGTTTTACTTTTGAATTTTATGTTTCTGTTCCTTTCCTCGATCTGTTTTAATCTTGATTTTATCGATTAGAGTTGTGATTAACGTGTAATTTTACCGATTTGTATAATTTTATATGTGATAATGAAGTGAAGTTGTGATTAATCTGGATTTTTGCGTCTTTACTAGATGAGAGAAGATCTTTTTTCAAATTTGATATGCTTTTAACTAAAATGCCCCTGTTATTGTTAAAAAAATTATAAAATCTGAAAAAGGGAGTTAAATCTGGACCTTGGGATCAAATGGTTTAAATGGTCTAGATTGAGTCTTATATCTTACCTAAACTATAGGGATGTATTTGATCCATATCCTATATATATATATATATATACACACACACACACACAACCACAATATATATACATTTTAATTTATATTTTCTTTATATTATTACATAGACATCGTATATACTATTTTATATGTAATAAAATATACTTGTATCTACATATGTGTGTGTGTATATATATATATATATTATACATGTATATCAGTATATATATCTTATGTATTTTTAATATACTATATATGTGTTACATACATACAAGACTTTGTATATATTATGTTTATGTATAATTTATATTTATATTATAAGATATAATATATTAGATGATTATATATATATTGTAATGAGTATATGATAATATATATATATATATATATATATATTACATCTAATATTAAATTGCATATGTCATATTATATATATGTAATATATATGTAAATTATGAAAAATATATAACATATTATAGATATATATATGTTAGAATAATAATATATTATATGTGTTCTACTACACATGTGTGTGTGTGTGTATTTATATATATGTACACCAATTACAATACATATATATATAGTATTATTATATATATTATAATCATTTAAAATTTATAATATAATATACTTTTCAATCATTAGTCAAATATTCACATTACTTTTTGAAATAAAAACTTACATGATTTGCCTGTTACAGTGATTTTTATTACCTCTAAAAACAAAATTTCACCAAAAAATCATCTAAATATTACTTCAAAGTAGCTAATCCAAACACATTCTCACCAAAATACACAACTCCCAATAAAATGTTTCACCAAAATTTTCATCATAAACACCCTCCAAAACACAAACAAACACAACCTTGATTTTTTTGCCGCCGGTGCTTTTTCTTCGACGACCTTTTTCTTCTCTTCTGATAGATTATTTCTTTCTAGTCTTCTTCTCTGATGATAGGTCTGAGAGATTAAAATTGAAATGGAGATAAAAGGGTGAGAAATTGTATGGAGATTGAAATTGAATTGTAGATGAAATTGACATGTCCATTCAGATGAAATAATAATTGAAATGTAAATTCAGATTAAATAACCTTGAAATTGATAATGAAATGCAAATGAAGAAGAAATTGAAATGGGCTTGGAATGGAGGAAAAATCTATGGTGAGACAGGAGCAATGCTCCCGATCCACTATTCACCACAAATTTATAAATGGTGGGGTGGTTTTTATCACCACCCACTCTGTAAAAACCACCCCACCACTTGTAAATATGTAGTAGATAGTGGATCGGGATCAATGCTTTCGATCCACCATAGAATTATCCTGGAATGAAGATGAAATAAAATGACGTCGTTTCATTTGTTTGGAGGGTCCACCCTATAAAAAACATTTCATAGTTTACGGCAACTCGCCAAAACGACGTTGTTTAATGGAAAAAACCGAAAAAAGAAAAAAAAATGCAAAACAAGACAAACAAGCGGATGACCAAACTACACTGTAGCAACAACGTGCAGCTTTATAAGAATAAGGTAATATATATATATATATATATATATATATATAACATTGAGAACTCTGTCTACAAATGTTTGTGACATAAACCAACAAGATCCAATACAGTTGGTAGATAGTTGGGTTCTTTAAGCATTTGTCCAGGGTTCGATTCCTGGCGGTGTGTATGGAAAAGGCTTTGTTGGGAGAGGCAACACTCACTTCGGTGATCTCTACACCTTGAAGGAAAATAGTCTCTGACGTCCGGTTGGGAAAACCCTGGTATATACCAAAAAAACAAATGTTTGGGACATAGAGAGCTTGGCTAATCATTTGTTTTTGGGAATTGCTATTGGAGCTCCAAAAATTACTATAAGAGCTCCACTTTTATTTTATTTTTTTAAGAAAATGAATACAACACCCATATACAATTATACAAATAAAAGCCTAACAATTTACAAAATGAATATATATTTTAAAAATCAATTATATCTTTATACCTCATATCTCTTTTTTTTCCCCCACCATGTACCTTTTTTTTATGAATTAATATACTATTTTCTCTTTGGCTAAATAATATATTTATGAATTGCATAATGGTGTTCCTCAAAAAACAAAAAAAGAGAATTGCATAATAGTATAAAACATATGCTTTTACTCAAGCATAAAATTGTACAAAATGAACTAAATCACCAAAGAACCTTTTTTTTTTTTTTTTATATTCAAATATGAAGTACTCATATACATTAATTGACTATTTATATGCATTACTGTATGTTAAAAAAAGTAATAACTACTTCTATTGATGTTAATTTTTCATTTAATATGAGCACTTATTTGAGCATTTCTTTAGGTGTAATAGTTGCTGATATTTTATTGAAGAAAGAATGAATTAATATGATTGCTAGGTGTTAATATGTAGTCAAAGTGAAGTGAATTCAAAGTGAATTTAACTTTTTGTTGGTTTATATTATAACATTTTTTTTTTCAAATGTAACACACTATATACTCTGTTTTGTGGATGATGATCAATATTTTTAATGGACTAACTTTGATATAAAGTAATAAAGAGAACATCTACAATTTGATAATATTTTGATTTTATTTAAATTTTAAAAATTATAATTAATGCATTTTAAGTGTTATGGGCGGTCTTGCCATATTTTAGTTTAAAAATTAAAAATGGAGCTCCTCTAGTAATTAATGGAGTGTCAATATTATTACCCTTTGCTTTTTTTTCTCATTTGAACCTTTTTATTACATATGACATATAATTGGACTACAAAAATGTTCAAGTAAAATAATATTATAGGCAATAACATTAGTTATAAGAAATTTCACTGATTTACGCAATTTTGTGATCAAATTAGATATGGGCCGTATATTATTCTCTGATCAATGTCCTTTATTTTCTGATTAATACAAACATAAAATAAAAGTTAATTATCTATGTTAGTGAATGAACTACATTTAAAAAATAAAAATATTTACTAGTTAAATTAAATTTAAAATATAGAATAGAATAGTGTGCACCTTAATATTATATTTGATTGTGGATTGCCATCAAGATAAATATTTTATTAATATAATAAAATTTATAATGCGCAATTTTTGTCGAACTACTATCAAGTTTATTTATTTATATATATGTCTATAATCTATTGCTATGTTATAAACATTTTCATACTAAAAATCAAATCAAACATAGTATACAACATGCACACATTTTGCTAGTATATATAAAACATATCATAACATATATATATATATATATATATATATATATTTACTTGTAACATACTAATAATATATGTGAATGTATCATAGTATGGATCATTCGAGCTTTTAAAATCAATTCAACCAATGAGACCATGACTCAGTGACCAAATTAATTGTTCGATTCAATCTCCAGTCCGATTTTGAAAACATTGAACGACATGACACACCTTGGTGCTATTGATTGGAATTAAAAAAATCCACGTCATCTATGGAACCAGTTTTCTCATTGTTAAATTAGAAGAGATGTAGAACAAGAATTGGTAGCTGTTAAAAATTTCTTTTATTGATTCTCAATAATATTTCGAGTTTGCTTCTTTTTCCTCCTAATACAGTGTTCCGGAATTTGAAGGCCAGGCTTCGGAAAATCGCCCTAAAAATAGGTAACAACTAATAAGCTTCAAGCTTTATATTGACACACAAACAAAATATATTTAGCCCATACATGGCACCATTTGCTTGTCGTGGGAATGCTTGTTAAGAATGCTCCAATGTTTCTAACTAATGTACGTAGCTTACATATGATATGATTGTATTCCTTTCCTTTCTTTGTCGACCTCGTTATTGAGTAAATCGCATTTTTCACTTCATAATTTTGCTATATTTTTATTTGAATTCTATTTGTTTCGAGTTTCTGACATTTAATCTCATATTTCAAAGTTAATCTCAACTAAAATTTCTGTTCCAATTTTAATGATCGATCAACGTCATATGCTTCAATAATTAGTACTTCTGATCGGTTTTTTCGGGAGAATTCGTGCGTGAATGGCAATCACACACAAATTTTACTCAAATTTAGTTGTTAATATATATTGAATATCATGTGTCAGTAATGCATGAATTCTCCCAAGAAATCGATAAAAAATATTGATAGATGGAGCATATGATGTTGACCGTTAAAATTTTGACGGATGTTGGGACTTAATGCGAAATATTTTGAAAGTTATGGGACTAATAGTGAGAAACTTGTTATGAATTGGACCAAAATTGAAATGAGGCAAAGTTGTAAGATGAAAAATGTGATGTTCCCGTAATTATTTGTCCAATTTGGGTCTAGAAAATACCCCAAATCAAGAATCCAGAAATTGTTTCAAATCATGAGTCAGGGGAAATCACATTTTTTGTCCCACAATTTTGTCTCGATTGAATTTGGTCACATACGAAATCTCACATTTAATCTTATAACTTTGAAATTGTCTCGCAGTTAGTATAAACAAAAATTTCAATGGAGAAAGTGATATCCTCTGTTAGTCAACATTTTTGACTGGTTTTTTTTAATAAAATTTGAGTGTCATTGATGATTTGCTCTTTACTTGTATTATTATTATTATAATATGTACGTAGGAAAAGTCCTTGACGTATCCGTAGTGTAAACAGTAAAATCCTTGCATTAAATGTAATACATTCCATTTCAGGGCTTACGAAGAGCATCAAAGAGAAGTTTTCGATCAATCAAGATGCACTAAAACTCGTTCAACGTTTGTGCAAGGAAATTCAAGAGTCGACTAGTATTAACATAATGTTCGACTTCTATGCTGATGTCATCGCCATGGCAGCAAGATCAGGCACCCATGAGATCATAGAAGAGATTTTAAAAGTTTTTCCTCATGCTATTTATTTTGCAGGAGGTCCCGGTAAAAATATCTTTCTGGTGGCCGTCGAAAATCGCTCTGAACATGTCTATAATCTCATTTATCAAATGAGCGATAACAAACACTTTTTCTTAGCTTCAACAGACTTGAACCGTAATAATCTCTTGCATTTGGCCGCAAAGCTAGCACCATCTCACAAACTCAATCAGATATCTGGTGCCGCTCTCCAGATGCAACGTGAAATGCAGTGGTACAAGGTATTTATTAGTAACAACTATATATAAATAAAATAGTCGTCTTCTGAAATTCATATGAGAATCCCATAATGAATATGACCAAAATTGAAAAAAATCAAACAAATGCAACATAAGTATAGTACCAACTATACTTATATATATATATGCACCTCCTCTCTTGTTTTCTAATTGCAACGAACCGGCTCATGTTGCATAGGAAGTAGAAAATTTAATTCACCCTCATTCTAGAGAACAACTAAACAAAGATAGGAAATCTCCCAAGACGATATTCACAGAGGAACACAAGAAGTTGAAAGAAGAAGGAGAGAAATGGATGAAGGACACGGCCAACTCGTGCACAATTGCAGCAGCACTAATTGCTACGGTGATGTTTGCTGCAGCTATTACAGTACCAGGTGGCACTAATAGTGGCACTCCAATTCGCAATGGTTTCCCCATCTTTACCGGTGACCGTGCGTTCATAGTATTTGCTATTTCAGATGCTATCTCTCTCTTTACATCGGTCACTTCTTTGTTAATGTTCTTGGCTATCCTGACAGCACGTTATGCAGAAGACGATTTTTTGTCTGCTTTGCCCAGGAGATTAATAATTGGTCTTGTCAATCTCTTCCTCGCCATAACATTTATGATGGTGGCATTTAGTGCGACGCTCTATCTTGTGTTTGGACAAAAGACATGGTGGGTTCTTATTCTGGTGGCTGCATTTGCTGCTTTGCCAGTCCTTTCATTTGTGCTCTTGCAATTCCCCCTTCTCGTCAAGTTGATTTGGTCGACATACGGACCTGGCATTTTCAGTAAAAAGAGTAATCGTCCATTCTATTAATAATTAAGATCAAGACTTTGTTTTTGAGTTGTACTATCAAGTTGTATTGTGTTATAAGACATTTATTTGGACTTAAAAATCTAGGGAATTTGAGACTCAGTCCTGTTATTTTGCAATTCGGATCTGTTGGAATTTTCAGATTTCATGATATGCTATTCTCTAATTTAATGTGGGGTGTTTCTAACGTTGAAAAGTTGAGAGATTGCAAATTTAGTCTCGTAGCTATATATAGGGATGGCGAAATTGCTCCTGTAATTATCAAAAAATTGTGAAGTGAGGATAAATTTGGTTGGAAAAATCTATTTTGGTCGGAACTGGTCACCTCGTAGGTAACTAGATCAATTTGGGGGTTTTAAAACTTTGCATTTATTAAAACTATCGAAATATATATGTAAAATCTTAAAATGCCCAAAAAAATAAAATCATCTATTTCAAATGAATTTTAGAAATAGAATGAATTATGGTCTATTGGAAAACACAGAATAATTTCATATTTAGATAAATATTAAATTGTTAGAAAAAATAAAAAATATAAACAAATGTCTAGAAATCAGAAAACATTAAAAAAATACATATATTTGAAATTAGTTTGTTAATTTAATAAAATTATATTTTAATAGAAAAATAGAATAGTTTAATATTTAAATAAATGCTCAAAGTTTTACCAAAAATATATATATATAAAATTCAAAAAAGCATAAGAATTTCTAAAATAATTCAAAAATATGAAAGATCATATATTTTAAAATAAGTTTTAAATTTTAATAAATCATATTTCATAGAAAAAATAGAATAATTTAATATTTAGACTCTACGATAAATTTAAAAAAGTGCAAATTTTAAGACTTTTGTAAAATAATTTGAAAAATGCACCTTTAAATTTAAATAATTTAAATATTATGTGCAAATTTGATCTAGGGAAGATCAAAATGCACTTTTAAATTTAAAAAAGTGCAAATTTCCCCCACCCCACGCACAATGCCTTCCTTGATTTAAATTTTAATAAATCATATTTCATAGAAAAAATAGAATAATTTAATATTTAGACTCTACGATAAATTTAAAAAAGTGCAAATTTTAAGACTTTTGTAAAATAATTTGAAAAATGCACCTTTAAATATAAATAATTTAAATATTATGTGCAAATTTGATCTAGGGAAGATCAAAATGCACTTTTAAATTTAAAAAAGTGCAAATTTCCCCCACCCCACGCACAATGCCTTCCTTGGTTAGTCCTGCCTTCGATCTCCCTCCGCAGTCGTCCCTTCACCTCTCCTCCCCGCCCGACTTGAAGCAGCACAACACACACACAAGCACATATTTTGAACAAACCACAGACACACGGAGCGATCTCTGCGAGAAAGAGGAGAAGGGATGGCTGAATGTTATGTGGTTGCAGGTGGTTTATTGGGGTGTGGCGGAGAGGGGTGTCAGCCCCCCAAATTAAGTCCCAAAAGAGCCCAACCTGAAAGCGTGAGTCTATCATTACAATTGTCAAATTCAAAATTTGGACACGATTTAATAATTTATCGTAGTCACAACCCCAACACCGCCAACTAGAAAATTGTGTAAACTTACTATCCATAACTTAATCTACAATATTCACCTCTAGGATTGTCTATATATACTCACGATCGTCCGGGTCAGTTTAACTGCTCAACTCACTTCTAACTGGAAGGAAGGAAGTGAAATATATAAGCAAATGCTTAGTGAGCACTATTGTTCGTGTGAAAGGTGTTTGACATAGTTTTAGACCCAAAATGATAAATTATGATATGAAATTGATTAAGTTTCATTTAAAGATCGTTTAAATCATGAGTAAAAACAAAATTCATGTTCACAATAACAGTTGAAACAATAAGTGGTATGATACCCAACACTACTACAGAAATTGCTTATTACAACGCACCTATTACAACGGTTTTTGGAAAACCGCTGAACGAAGGGGCCTATTACAGGGGTTCATGGGTGAACTGCTGTAATAGGGTTGTCGGGGGAGTCTGTTACAGCGATTCGGCATCGAACCGAAGTAATAGGTCACACCCTATTACAGCGGTTCGAAGGTGAACCGATGTAAGAGGTACCGCCTATTACATCGGTTAGGCTATGAACCGATGTAATAGGCGGTTCACCCAAATAAGAAAAATAGGGCCGATTTTCCCCCAACTCATCTCTCTCTCTCTCTCTATTCTCTCTCTATACTCTCTCTCTTTACTCCACCACCACCAACCGCCGCCACCGCCGCCACCATGCCCCCCATTTTCGTCTCTCTCTCGCTCTCTACTCTCTCACTCTCTCTCTTGATTTCACCACCACCGCCGTCGCCACCAACACCACCACCTTCTCTCCTCTAAACCCTAAACTCTAGGTATACATACATATATATATATATATGTTTATACTTTTTGTGAATTATATAATGTGGGTTTTTGTTATAGTTGATTATGTTAATGGGTTATGTGGGTTTAATGGGTTTTTGTTATATAATGTGGGTTTTTTTTATAGTTGATTATGTTAATTAATTGGTTATGTTAGTGTTTGAATAATTAGTTATGTTGATTTAATGGGTTTTTGTTATATAATGTGGGTTTTTGTTATAGTTGATTAGTGTTAATTAATTGGTTATGTTGGTATTATGATTGGATTTTTGTATTGTTTTGTTGACATCGTTTAATGTATTCATGGTTTTGTGAAGTTCGATTGGTTTTGTTGGTTGCAATCTTAGGGGAAGATTAAGTCGAGAACTTAGTAGAAATTTTTACGTCATTACTCTGCCGAATTTTTTCTAGAACAATGGACATTGTTATTTGTTTTACTGTATATATATATATATATATATATATATATATATATATATATTTTTGGGTTTGTTGTGGTTGAAATATCTGAGTTTTGTTGGTTGCAAGGTTAGAGGAAGATTAAGTCGAGAACTTGATAGAAATTTTTGAGTCGTTACTCTGCCGAATTTTTAATTAATTCAACTCAACTAATGTTAATAAAATTATTTAAGAAAGGATAATAATTTAAATTATCTAAGTAGTAATTAATGTTAGTTTAATTTTTCAAATAATTTAGAAACTTTTATAGTGTTTTGACAAGAGCTGTCTCACATGAGAAATTTGAATTAGGGAAAAAAGGAATATAAATCAGAATCGAGATGGATCGAAGTTGAATTTCACCGGATCGTTTGTCGGAGCAATATGAGAAAGGGGTGAAAGAATTCATCAAATTTGCGGATGAGCATGCACCAGATCAGATTAGGATCAATTGCTCGCGTTATAATGACAATATTGATGTCTCGGGAGGTTCGATCAACTCTCACTTCTAAGACTTTACAACCTATAGATATGGAAAGTGTGGTTGTTGAACCAGTGACTTCGGCCAAAAACCTTGAATTTTTTAATCAAGCATCAAACTGTTCTACCCCTAGTTCGAGTTCCCCCGCTGACGATTCTGGGCAACCGAAGATAGGGTTGGGGTCTGGGGGTGACTCTACTATGGTTTTAGAATGTGGAACCGTGCGTATAAGTGAGTACTCGGAAAACATTGAGGTCGTAACTAGGAAAAGAAAGAAGGTTGAGGGGAGTTCTTGTAATGTACCATCATAATTGAAGCTGGTACAAAGATTAGAGGGAGACTGAGCAAAGAAGAGAAAGGGAAAATGAAACTCGAAGAGAATAATTCTTCCTCTAATGGAGTTACTGCAGCTGAACTTCAAAGAGAAATATAAATGGAAATAGTGTTTCAAGTACAATCCACTCAGCAGAAAATGCAGGGCTGTGGGATGAAGTTCAAGTGAGAGAGACTGATGAGAATGCGGAAGATGCAAGAAGAGTTTCCAGGGATCGCTTTCGAAATATAGCCAGGCGAATTGCATCTCGATTTGCCCATTTCTCTTCTTATGAGGAACAGGGGAACTAGAGGTGGCAATTGGGTGGATCGGGTCGGGTCCAACTGGGTTGGGTCCAATTCGGGTCGGGGTCCAACCGGGTCCTATGCAAAAAAAATTGTATGAAAGTTAGACTCATAATGGACCCAACAAAGACCCAAAGTAGACCCAATGAAGACCCAGTTAGGACCCAACAAAGACCCAAAATAGACCCAATTAGGACCCAACATAGACCCAAAATTGGATTAGAAGATGTTTTAAACAAGTTTAGCCAAACACTCTTTTTACACACACCGCACACTTTTTACACATACTAGGCATATTTACACATACACAACATACTTTTACACACAAAACACACTTTTACACACACAATATATTTTACACACACTATACACTTTTTACACACACTACACACATTTACATATACACAACACACTTTTACACACACACAACACACTTTTACATACACTGCATATTTTTTATATATTTTTACACACACAACACACTTTTACACACACTGCATATTGTTTACATACATTTACACACACAACACACTTTTACACACACTACACACATTTTCACACACAATGCACCCTTTTTACACACTTTTTCACACACAATGCATATTTTTTACACACACTACACACATTTTCACACACAATGCATAATTTTTACACACACTACACATATTTTCACACACACAATGCACACTTTTTACACACACTACACACTTTTTCACACACAATGCATAATTTTTACACACACTACACATATTTTCACACACAATGCATACTTTTTACACACACTACACACTTTTTCACACACAATGCACACTTTATACACACACTACACATTTTCACACACAATCCATACTTTTTACACACACTACACTCTTTTTACACACACTACACACTTTTCACACACACTACACACGTTTTCACACACAATGCACACTTTTTACACATATTACACACTTTTTCACACACAATGCACATTTTTTACACACACTACACTCTTTTTACACACACTACACACTTTTCACACACACTACACACGTTTTCACACACAATGCACATTTTTTACACATATTACACACTTTTTCACACACAATGCACATTTTTTACACACACTACAAACTCTTTACACACACTACACACATTTTCACACACAATGCATATTTTTTACACACACTACACACTTTTTATACACACTACACACATTTTCAAACACAATGCACACTTTTTACACACACTACATACATTTTCACACACAATGCACACTTTTTACACACACTACACACTTTTTCACACACAATACACACTTTATACACACACTACACACTTTTTACACACAGTACACATATTTTCACACACAATCCACACTTTTTACACACACTACACTCTTTTTACACACACTACACACTTTTCACACACACTACACAGTACACACTTTTTACACACACTACACACTTTTTCACACAATGCACATTTTTTTACACACTATGCACACTTTTTACACACACTACACATATTTTCACACACAAAGCACCTCTTTACATACACTACACACTTTTTATATATACTACACATATTTTCACACACTACACATACTTTACACACACTACACACATCATACATTTTACACACACTGCACACATTTTCACACACGACATATATTTTACACACACTACACACATTTTCACACACGACACATATTTTACACACACTACACATATTTTCACACACTATACATATTTTACACACATTTTGACACACATCACATATTTCACACACACTACACACATTTGACACACTACACACATTTTCGCACAGTACACATTTTCACACACTACACACATTTACACACACTACACATATTTTCACACACTACACACATTTTACACACTTCATACATTTTCACACACTACACATTTTAGACATATTTTCACACACATCATATATTTTGCACACACTACACACATTTTCACACACTACATATATTTTCATACACTACACACATTTTCGCAGACTACACATATTTTCACACACGACACACATAATTTCACACACCACACATTTTCACAGACTACGCACATTTACACACACTACACATATTTTCATGCATTTTACACACTTCATACATTTTCACACACTACGCACATTTTCACACACACGACACAAATGTGTATAGTGTGTGAAAATGTGTAGTGTGTGTGAAAATATGTATAGTGTGTGTAAAACATGTGTAGTGTGTGTAAAATATATGATATGCTTGTGAAAATATGTGTAGTGTGTGTAAAGTTTGTGTAAAATGTGTGATGTAGGTGTGAAAGTATGTGTAGTGTGTGTAAAATGTGTGTAGTGTGTGAAAATATGTATAGTGTGTGTAAAATATGTGAAAATATATGTAGTGTGTGAAAATGTGTGTAGTGTATGTGAAAATATGGGTAGTGTGTGTAAAATATGTGAAAATATGTATAGTGTGCGTAAAATGTGTGTAGTGTTTGTTAAAATATGTGTAGTGTGTGTAAAATATGTGAAAATACGTGTAGCGTGTGGAAATGTGTGTAGTGTGTGAAAATGTGTGTAGTGTGTGTAAATTATGTGAAAATATCTGGTGTGTGAAAATCTGTGTAGTGTGTGTGAAAATATGTGGTGTGTAAAAATGTGTGTAGTGTGTGTAAAATATGTCATCTGTGTGTGAAAATATACATAGTGTGTAAAATATACCATTTGTGTGTAAAAATGTGTGTAGTGTGTGTAAAATATGTTATCTGTGTGTGAAAATGTGTAGTATGTGTAAAATATATAATGTGTGTGAAAATATGTGTAGTGTGTGTAAAGTATGTGTAGTTTATGTAAAATGTGTGATGTAGGTGTGAAAATATGTGTAGTGTGTGTGAAAATGTGTATTGTGTGTGTAAAAAATGTTAAAATATGTGTAGTGTGTGAAAATATGTGTAGTGTATGTGAAAATGTGTATTGTGTGTGTAGTGTGTGTGAAATATGTGAAAATATGTCTAGTGTGTGTAAAATATGTGAAAATATGTATAGTGTGTGTAAAATATGTGTAGTGTGTGAAAATGTGTATAGTATATGTGAAATATGTGTAGTGTGTGAAAATGTGTGTAGTGTGTGTAAAATATGTGAAAATATGTGTAGTGTGTGAAAATGTGTGTAGTGTGTGTAAAAATATGTGTAGTGTGTGAAAATGTGTGTAAAATATGTGTAGTGTGTGAAAATATGTGTAGTGTGTGTAAAAATATGTGTAGAGTGTGAAAATGTGTGTAGTGTGTGTAAAATATGTGAAAATGTGGTGTGTGAAAATGTGTGTAATTTGTGTGAAAATGTGTGTATTGTGTGTAAAATATGTGTAGTGTGTGAAAATGTGTATAGTATGTGTAAATATGTGTAGTGTATGTAAAATATGTGTAGTGTGTGTATAAAGTGTGTAGTGTGTATATAAAGTGTGTAGTGTATGTGTAAATGTGTTCAAGTGTTTGTGGAAATTGTGTGTTGGGTGTGTGTTAAATTTCAAATTAAGTTAGAGCCAATTTGGACCTGATTTGGACCCATAGTGGGCCCAATTTAATACCCAATTGGACCCAAAAATAAGTGAGAACCAACCTAGTTGAAATCAAAGAGAAAAAACTTAGGACCCAACCCAACTAAAACCTAGGTGGGTTGGGTTTGAAATATATCTTTGGACCCAAATTGCCACCCCTAAGGGGGAACCATGGTCCTGGTGCTGCTGGAGGAGAAATTCCGCATCCAGAAGCAGATAATGTAATAGAAGATTGGCCCGGTCCCTTTTCAACTGCCATGAAAATTATCAAGGATCGTGAAAATAAGACTGGAGGTGTAGGCATGTCATCTCTGCTAAAAGTGAAGCAGTAGAACTAAAATGGATTCCCAAAATGCAGGATCCATGCAAAAGCCAGAAGCAATTGGCTCCTTCCTTGCAAGAGCTATGCTTGACAATTCTTGCCAAAAATGCTGATGCAATCACTTCACTTGGGTGCGTACCGGATGTGCTGAGACACAAGATTTCTTGGTTTCTTTGTGACAATCGGAGAATGGATGCTCATTTTCTTGAATTGCTTCTCCATGGAACTCCAACAGAGATACGCCGCGTAAGGGATTGTTCATGGTTATCTGAGGAACAATACCAGCAAGTTGATGGTGCGATTCTTTTTCAATCAATGTTTTGCTTTCATATGCTGGATAACTTATTCCGTTTCAGAATTAAGTTCGTATTGTTTGAGCTTCCTATGTCATTTCTGTGCGTGTTTAGTTTACCATTTTTGTATTAATGGAGGGAAAAATCCGTCTGGAGTGGGATATGCAGTCTTCAGTTTCTTACTGTTTTTGATTTTATTAAATCTTATCTTCTTTAAGACATGCTATTTGAATTAACCCATTATTGCATGTCGAGGTTCAGTTTACATACAGAGCAATAGCCAATAACTCATGTTCCTTTGTATCTCCAAAGACCTGATGTTATTGTTCTCTGAAATGAAATTAGGTGTTACAATTTGATCAATGCGGATGCTGTATACCAGACTATGCTCTATCTGCCACCTTGGCTCGTTTCCCAAACTGTCTTCCTGCTTTGACTACCATATCCCTGAAGGGTGCATATCGTCTTATGGAAGCTGGACTATGTATGCCAGTGTCATCTGCAACTTCTCTCAAATCTGTTGATATCAGCCAGTGCCCTTTGCTGACCTCTGAGGGAATCTGCTCTCTAACAAACTCACTGCAATCAGTTTTAAGGGAATTATACTTGGATAATGCTCACGGAATAGATGCTATGCTTATTCTCCCAGCATTACTGGAGCTAGAGAACTTGGAAGTTTTGTCAGTAGCTGGAATTCAGACTGTTACCGATGATTTTATTAGTGAAGTTGTCTCTGTACATGGCTGCAGAATGAAGGAGCTTATTTTAGCAGATTGCATGGTGGTGTTTTGATTAGCAGATTAATTTGTAAATTATTCAGCTTGATTTGAAAAATCAAACATTGGCTTATAAGGTTTCATGTTTTGCCCTATTTGCAGGGAGTTGACTGATTCATCTTTGGAAGTCCTTGGTCATACTTGTTTGGGATTACGTGCAATAGACCTGACAAATCTTTGCAAATTGACAGATGTTTCCATAGGTCATCTTGCAAATGGTTGCCATGCGATTCAGATGATAAAACTCTGTCGCAATGTGTTCAGGTATTCGATTTCGACATCAATCTTACATCAGTATCTGTGTACATGATTTATTATTCCTTGGAATTGATAGCTGACAGTTGAATTTTTTTTTCTTTGATGTTCCGACAGTGGTGAAGCTGTTGTTGCATATCTTGATGTTCGTGGAGCATGCCTGAAAGATCTTTCATTCAATAACATTATCTAGGTATTGTTTTTTAGTAGTTTGTACCAAAGTCAACTCGTAATTATGGCGAAATGAGCTTTGCACATTAAGGATTTTATCATATCACATCTTCCCTCCCAAGATATTGAAGAGCTTCACATTCATGAACTGATGATACCTTATGAAAGGCTTAATTTATATCTTAAAAAACTGAACTGAGGCTGCAGTTAACAGAAATTCTATTGCAACCACGACACAGTTCTTTTAAGTAACTGGATGATAACAGCATCACATGAAAGCAATGGTAAACTACTAGGCTACGTTTGGAGTGTTCGTTTTTGCGAAGATTGCACTAGGGAAATTAGTTTCCTTTGCTTTAAATCATGTAACCTTGTGCTTTACTTTTTAGAATTTATTACTTTCCCGACTTAAATCCATGATCCAGAAATAGTATTATGATTTTGGTAGTTTAGTTGTCTCTCCTGCACATTATGATATTAGTTTATGTTTGCTACGTAATAGCTGCGTGTGATGTATTGCAAGTTTCAAATCACACTGCTCTATCACTTGCCAGAAATTGCAAAACATTGCAGAATTTGGATTTATCTTAGTGTCGCAATTTGACCAACGAAGCACTCGGATTGATTGTCGATTCATGCTCATCATTGCAACTGCTCCAGTTATTTGGCTGTACACAGGTATATGGTCATTGATTGACAATATTTCTACTAAAATAGCTGTGTGCGCACGTACATATATGTTATATTGATGGTCTTAATTTCGGGTAGTCTTCTTTAATATTTGTAAACTCTTCAGATTGCACTTCCATTTAACTTCTTCATTAGGGGTTATTTGTTGATATTGAACTGGTGGAGGGAGACAAGTTATATGAGGTGGTGATTGTTTTTTCAGGTAACGAATGTATTTATTGAGGGGCATTCAAAGGAACAAGTAAAACTTATTGGATTGAAGATGACTCCAGTATTCAAACACATTGATGCCCCCGATTTCCTTCTAGGACCACTGTGCTATTCATCCGTTTCCCCTTGAATATTAATATCGTCTCTCATGTACTCTAAATAGTGTAGTTCAACTGATCTTTACTTACTACTCTGTTTTGTGTTTACACTGGCAACACCGGTATCTTTTGAGGTCGAATGATTTTGCCTAGACTGGTAGTCTTGTCTTGTTCGATCATGTAATACTGCTGTTTCGTTTTTTGCTCGATTTATAGTTGTTCGCCAATGTCGTTCATGGAGTCAATTTCCGAATCCGACCACACCTACCACTTTTAACATTTTGACTTGTTAGGAATCAATGCGCATAAACAAGTAAAAGTAAACGAAAAGCAAGAAAAATAGAAACACGAGATTTACGTGGTTCGGCCAAGAATGCCTACGTCCATGGTCTACACTAGAGGTTTTTATTGATTGTATGATGATAGATTACATTACAAGAGAAGAGTATGTATATATACTCTTGTAGTATCTTGGAAGACTTGTAATCAAATAAGGAAACAAAATCCAGCCTTAAACAACTCCAAAAACGCGTCTTTTTACTTGTCTTGGTCAACACGCCAGTCAACGCCGCCGGAACACCGCGGCGATGGCTACTGCATTTGAATGCCGTGGCGTTGGAACCTGAACGCCGCGGCGATGCCTGTTGTTCCTTCCTTATACTTCAAATCGCTTCCAATCAGTCTACATATCCCATCAATCTCCCACTTGGAGACTGATCACCTCAACTCTTGTTATACTTCTTCACCACCCCGGTGAAAGTATCCTCTAGTGCAGACTAGCCTCTTTCATCACAGAAACTCGAGGCCAACTGAGGCCATGCAAAACCTCAGTTTCTCGGTGGTAACTCCCTTAGTTAACATATCCGCCGGATTCTTTGTACCAAGCACCTTCTTCAACCCCAATGTTCCATCATCTATCATCTCTCGGATATGATGATACTTCAATTGAATATGCTTCATCCTTGAGTGAAACACCGGATTCTTTGCCAAACAAATGGCACTTTGACTATCACTATAAAGTGCACAATCCCGTTGCTCCTTGTCAATTTTCCTCAGAAAATTCTTCAACCAAACCATCTCCTTCCCAGCTTCTGAAATAGCTATGTACTCGGCTTCGGTTGTAGAAAGTGCTACACACTTTTGTAGCCTAGAAGTCCAACTTATTGCCGTGCCACCCAAAGTGTAAATGTACCCCGATGTACTCTTCTGACCATCTCGATAACCACCTAAATCCGCATCCACGAAGCCCTCCAAAGTCACGCTACTGCTCAAAAAACACAAGCACATGCTCGATGTACCCCTAAAGTACCTCAGTAGCCACTTTATCGCTTCCCAATGCTTTAACCCCGGATTAGCCATATACCGACTCACAACTCCCAGTGCATGGGCTATATCTGGCCTTGTACACACCATTGCGCACATCAAACTCCCAATGGCCGAGGCATAGGGAACCTTTGCCATTTGATCTCGCTCTTCCTCAGTCTTAGGTGATTGTTCCTTGCTCAACTTGAAATGACTCCCTAAAGGTGTACTTCTAGACTTTGCATTTGAGATTGCAAATTTAGCAAGTACCTTTTCAATGTACTTCTCTTGAGTCAACTTGAGACTCCCACTCGACCTATCTCAAATGATCCTCATCCCGAGGATTGTATTTGCAGCTCCCAAGTCCTTCATCTCAAATTCCGTGGATATTTGCATCTTCAACTTATCAATTTCTCTCATGTTAGACCCAACCACTAACATATCATCCACATACAGTAGCAATATTATGTAACAATACCTAAACTTCTTGAAATAACAACAATGATCCATTTGACACCTAGTATATCCACTACTAGCCATGAAGGCGTCAAACTTCTTATACCATTGCCTCAGAGCTTGTTTAAGTCCATACAAGCTTTTCTCTAGCTTGCATACAAGGTCTTCTCGTCCATTCTCCAGAAACCCCTCCAGTTGAACCATGTAGATATCCTCCTCCAAATCCCCATGAAGGAATGCCGTTTTTACATCTAATTGCTCAAGATGCAAATCCTCTGCCGTATTTGAGGCCTTAAACGATCTCGGATGGCTAAAATCACGAGATCGCAAGTCAAAGCCTTGCGTTTTATTCAGAATGCCGTTTCTCTATGACCGTACGAATTTCGTGTCATTCCGACACGGTAAAATTATATACGAAAAATATTTTCGTAAATACATAAATTTATACATACACCCATCTACACATACACAAATATACATACAACCAAATATACACAAATATACATATAACCACATGTACACAAATATACATACAATCACATATACACAAATATACATACAACCACATATACACAAATATACATACAACCACATATACACAAATATACATACAATCACATATACACAAATATACATACACCCATCAATATATACACAAATATACATACACCCATCAATATATACACAAATATACATACACCCATCCACACATACACAAATATACATACACCCATCCACACATACACAAATATACATACACCCATCCACACATACACAAATATACATACACCCACATATACACAAATATACATACACCCACATATACACAAATATAAATACACCCACACATACACAAATATACATACATCCACATATGCACAAATATAAATACACCCACACATACACAAATATACATACACCCACACATATACAAATATACATATATATATATAGAGAGAGAAAGAGAATGAGAAGAAGCTCACGGTCGTGGTGGTGGTGGCGGCGGTGCCGGTATGTGGTGGTGGTGGCGGCGGCGGTGGTGCCGAGCTTTTGGGGGTGGATCGAGAGAGAGAGAGAGACCGAGAGTAGAGGGAGAGAGAGGCTGAAATGGGTTTTAAATTTTGAGAGTGAGAGAGAGAAGCGGGAAGATAGAAGAGTTTCAAATTTTTTCGTCAGGACCTATTACAGCGGTTCTTATGTGAACCGCTGTAATAGGCGATTTTTTTTTTTTGAAAATATGCCTATTACAGCGGTTCTTCTCGCTCGGGAGCTATTACAGCGGTTCTGAGAAGAACCGCTGTAATAGGTCCCGCAGTCAACCCTATTACAGCGGTTCACCCATGAACTGTTGTAAAAGGCCCCTCCGTTCAGCAGTTTTTAAAAAACCGCTGTAATAGGTGTGCTGTAATAGACCATTTTTGTAGTAGTGCTTTTTCAATTTTTATTCCATGAGGGAGGAGCCATCACAAATATTTTGTGTTGTTTTATTTCTTTATTTTCTATTTAAGTTGAGGTTTGTTACATGTTAATCAATATTTTCATTATAGTGAAGTTGTAACTTAATTTTACCTTTAGCTAAACCATCATAATTAATTTAGAGTGGACATTTTTTATAGCCTACATTTGAGATAATACTAAACTGCATAATTTAATTCAAAATCATACACTTAATGTCGTCGCGTTCAATCTCAAAATTACGTCGTAATTGTTAAAAGTCTTGAAGTTAGTCGAAGGGAGCTCTAGAGTGTACGAATCGGTCATCATCTCAAAATTAAGTCGTAATTGTTAAAATATTTGCAGTTTGTCTGTGTTAAATATGCGAAGCGTGTGTATGTAAAATATGTGCAATGTGCGTGTATAACATTTGTTGCATTGTGATGTATGTGTATATAAACATGTGTGTATGTTTTGTATGTGTATAATTTATTAATGTTTCAAAAATTAGGTTGAGTAAGAAATAAGTTGGGAATTCTCAATTTATTTTTAAGTTTATAAGCTTCTAAAATCATATTTTGGGAATTTAAACAATATCTTATACGATGTTTAGCTAATAGTTCTCATTAAAATTTGGAAGCGCGAATTGAGAAACTCGATCAGCTCATCAGGTAATTCAGTCTCTAGTATTTGTAGCCATTAATTCTCATTCTTGAGTTTATCACATAGTTAGAGTGGCACAATTACACTTGCACCTTCGTAGATTGGCTGAAAGGGGGTTATGGTGCTCTTTCCAATTTATTGATTTGTGTGGGGCCGTGAAAATAAAAGTGGTAAAACTTAGTTTGAAGAATTATAATATAGAATTAAAGTGGTTGTTTGCATGACATTAGGGGGATAGATTATATGATTTTATTCACATGCTTTGTTTAAAGGTTATTACTTAGAGTGAATGAATGTTTTCATATATGCTTTATTCAAATTTTATTGGGATTTGACGTAGGAAGTGATTGAGTTAATTAATTTTATTGGGATTTGACGTAGGAAGTGATTGAGTTATTAATGGTGAGAGATAGTGCGATATGATTGAATAGTGAAATGATATATGTTTGTACAGAAAAATGTGGAATAGAAAATGAGAATGAGTATTGTATGGAGAAAATGAGTTTGAATGTGAATTGTCATTTTTTGAAGATCCAAAAAATAAAAAATCATCTTTAAAAATATGGTCAAACGTAGTCTAAAGTTCTGTGTGATCTGGGAGTTGAGAATCTAGATTGTTGCATTAGTAAAGGGTTAGCTATTATGTACACTGTCAACCACGTCAGGGCTATGTCAGAGGTTGTTCTTTCTTGTTTAATTATTGGACACTCCATTTGGCATGGAGACATGTGTTGGAGTCATGTCCGTGTTTGACACTGCCGGAGATGTCTTTCACAGTGCCGGTGCATTATATGCTACTTAGGTGCTTACATATTAGCATTCCTGACACGGAAAAAGATTACCTAGGACATTAACACATAGGGTAAACTACATACTAAGGTTTGAGAAATTTTTGTTAATAAAAACATATTACAATTTCACCCTCCAATAATGAAAAGCGAATTACAATTTCAAACCCGTGTTTTCCGGGTTGTCTGATTATAAGACCTATAAGAAGTTTAATAACCTAATAACAAAGGAGGTGCACATGTAATTAACATGAGGATTCGTTCCAATACAACTCTATAAATTTATTTTGAAATCCATTGTTACATCACAACTTAAAATCTCTCGAGAAATACATAAAAGGTTCACATTTTCTTGATGGTAAATTACCTTATTTTATATACAAAACTTTTGTTGTATTTATAACAAACACAATTTCTCAAAGTGGGCGCATAATGATCTGAGCTCCATGTTGTGGTTGAAGTGTCATAACAGTATAAGGAGCATGAATATATGAGGTAGAGAGCTCAAATGAGAAATGTTTTAGTATCATGGACAAAATAACCTTTGCCTCAATCATAGCAAAGTTTTGGCCTATACACATCCTCGGCCCCTATCCGAATGGAAGAAATGTCGTATGATCTTTGCAAGCCTTCGAAACGCCATCAGAAAATCTTTCGGGTTTAAAATCTTCTGCATCGTCGCCCCACAGCTCAGGGTCACGGTTGACTAGTAATATATCCGGCCTGGATATTGAGATTGCCTATCTTGCTTTCTTTGTGAGCATGTTGATATAGGGCTATCACAGGCGTATACAACCTCAGGACTTCGTAGAGAATCATGTTTACCTGTTAACATGTTTTGTGATTATCAA